>CAJNOI010001622.1:0-13527 GCA_905250115.1 Adineta steineri | reverse complement strand
GGTTGGCTATGATGTTTTCTTCTTTTATTAAATTAAATGGAAAAAAAGAAATTAGAATATCACGTGATCGAGATCGTGTATATGAAGTATCTGAATTAGTCATTTTTTTAAAATAAGAAAGATATATAGCTCGAACTGATATCATTCGTATTTCTGATTTTCAACAGAAGATGTAGTTCGTTACAGGAGGCATCACAAAAACATGATTTTGACTATGAACTTTTTTTGATTTCACATTTCGAGATAATTAAAACACAAATAACATCAAAAGTTAGCCGTAGGTTTTTATGAACAAATCACTTTATTTGTAATAGAAGTTTTAGTTATATATATCATATTATACGACTATACCAGTATTAATTAAATCGTATTGTAAAAATCATTTAGTTTTATTGAAATTTTGTACTTATACTTTGTATTCAAATAAAAGATTATTTAGTTCTGATGGTGAAATTGTTTTAATGAGTGTTATTGAATTACAGGGAACTACAGATAGTGATTTATCAGTTTTACGTACATTTAGATTATTATGTTTCATATAATAAATTCTTTAAGACAAGATTTGTTAAATAAAGATAAGGATTAAACAGAGGAGTAGTAATGAATAGAACATGTTGAAACCGATCGATCAAAATACGAATGTCTATTTATAACAATGTCACATATTTTTCATCTTCTTTGTGTACCTATTTCAACTTTTTCGTTTGAATACAAGAATTCTTGGCATTAATAATGATTAATAAACGAAGATAAAATTTATAGGAATAGAAATTCATTCACAAAATAGCTATTATAGACTCAACTGTAAATACTTTTGAGAAAAAAAGTATTTTGTTCTCATGAATTAATGTTGCATTATTGATGAGTTCAAAAGACTTTCAGCTTTTCTAAAATGTATCAGCAGAAGATAAATTACATAAATTAGATGCAACAACACAAGAAATATTCTTATTAAACAAATACAACGTTGATGAGCATTTGCGGCTCAATATAATTATGAATAATATCCTCAGAAAAGACGTCGTTTTATAGTAGCCGAATATATATATCTTTGATAGAAGAGATTTTCTTTTGTTGCTTTATTTGACTTCACTTATTCCTTGGAGAGAAATGTTAGTTTACTTTTAACGGTTTCTGTAAAACAATACAATAGATAGGGTACATCAATTAAAAGAAGTTGATCATATAAAGCCATATTATTCATTTGAAAAAAATCTTACTTTTATTCGAATTTGTTATTACTTCATCACAAACATAGACAAGTATTGTTGAACATTATTTCTATAATAAATTGATCAGTTTGTCTTAATTAATATTTATTAGTTCATTTTATTATTATTTTCACTCATCGAGTGATGACTGTTAACATTTTGAAAATCTAATCTTTCATTTCTTCTGATTATTTTCACAATGATACGTATTCATTTTAATTATCAAGTAATTCTATAAATGGAATCTAACTATGTTTTTTTTTCTTGGTTGTTCAACATTTTAAAAATCTTCCATAGATATTTCATAGATCATGTTGTTCCTTTGGGCCACTTACGAGTGAAGGTCCCTAAGTGTGAGTCCCAATTTTTAATAGCATGTATCCTAGTTTGTAGAGCTCGACGAGCTGAGTCGTGTAGTCTATTTTATTTTCCCCCATAGGTCTAGAAAGAGATATTTTAGGATAATTTATATATAGTAGATAACATAATAAGTATAGAACTTTTTACGACGACGTTTTCAGAAAAAAAGAACAATCAGCTAGATATACTAGAAATAACGAATAGATATGAGATAAACATGTTCGATTCAAAACGACAAAACAAAACGGGGTCTTTTTAGTACACATTTGTTTGATAGCATTATATTCCAAAGTAATAATGCAAGCTCCGGATCGAATCAATAACGGAAATAATATTTTTTTATTCGTAACTCAATAAAAAGGAGTAGATTGTAATGTATCTTTGGAACTATACGTTAGTGATTATCAACAGTTGAGATTGTAATGCACCTATTAAATCCTGTTTTATGTATTGAAATTTATTAATAAAATCGATTGATTCCTCTCACCTAAACCTCTATAAACTAAGATATATCCTATTAAAAATTAGGACTCACACTTGGGACCTTCTCTCGTAAGTTGATTAAAAATACATCATGAGTAAGTGATCATTCTTTTTGTTGAATTCTCATTAATGATGAATACCGATTGATGGATTCTATTAGACCATGCACTGACGGCATATCCATATATATATTGCAGCTTTCTCACTATTTCATAATACAAGACCTCGTTCAACACTATTACAATTCAATTTCATATAAGTTATCCTTCTTTTATTATAGGGAACACTCTCGTAAAGAATTGGAAATGTAAATATGTCTAAGATGACCACTTATACACATACATATGTATGTGTAATACCTTTCCAGTGGGCTTTATCCATCTCGTTTTTATTATATACAGAGTTGTTCTTTATAGTTGCCTTCGAGCCACTACAAACTAGACTCAATTCAACAAAAATGAACAAAATATTCTTTTATTTATTTATTAACTGTTTTTTATAATTTCGTTTTTACAACGTCAATACTCCCTTGCACACTTCTGATATGAGGATGAGTTGGAGGCAATGTACGTTTTAATATGCGCAGAGCACGGTCATAATATGAAAATGCATTCGAATAGTCTGTCATATTGTAACATAAACGAGCGATATTGTTGTATGAACAAGCCAAATCAGGATGATTTGAAGGAAGAGCTTTTTGTGTAATTTCAAGTGCTTTTTCCAAAAATGAAAGCGCTTTCGAGTGCTCTTCCATGTTGTAATACACGGTACCGATGTTGTTGTACGAAGTAGCTAAATCAGGATGATTTGAAGGAAGAGTTTTTTGGCGAATTTCAAATGCTTTTTCATGAAATGAAAGTGCTTTCGAGTGCTCTCCCATGTTGTTATACACCAAGCCGATGTTGCTGTATGAAGTAGCCAAATCAGGATGATTTGAAGGAAGAGCTTTTTGTTGAATTTCAAGCGCTTTTTCGTGAAATGAAAGTGCTTCCGAATACTTTTCCATCATGGAATACACCAAACCGATGTTGCCGTATGAAACAGCTAAATCAGGATGATCTGAAGAAAGAGATTTTTCTTGAATTTCGAATGCTTTTTCGTAGTATGAAAGTGCTTTCGAATACTCCCCAATGTTGTCATACACGCTACCAATGTTGTTGTATGAACAAGCCAAATGCGGATGATTTGAAGAAAGAGATTTTTCTCGAATTTCGAGTGCTTTTTCGTGAGATGAAAGTGCTTTCGAGTAATCTCCCATGTTGTTAAACATCAAACCGATGTTGTTGTATGAAGTAGCCAATGACGGATGATTTGAAGGAAGAGTTTTTTGATAAATTTCAAGTGCTTTTTCGTGAGATGAAAGTGCTTTCGAATATTCTCCCATGTTCGCGTACACCAATCCGATGTTGTTGTGTGAAATAGCCAATTTAGGATGATTTGCAGGAAGAAATTTTTCTCGAATTTTAAGTGCTTTTCTGTGGTATGGAAGTGCTTTCGAGTACTCTCCAATGTTGTTATACGCGCAACCGATGTTGTTGTACAAAGTAGCCAAATCAAGTAGATCTGAAGGAAGAGTTTTTTGTCGAATTTCACGTGCTTTTTCATAATAAGAAAGTGCTTCCGAATACTTTCCCATGTCATAATACACCAAACCGATACTGTTGTTTGAAATAGCCAAATCATGATGATCTGAAGGAAGAGTTTTTTGTTGAATTTCAAGTCCTTGTTCGTAATAGCAAATAGCCTTTTCATAATCACCTTGACTTGAATGCACAGATCCCAGTTGATGATAATAAATAGCTTTTTCACCCTCATCAGATGTTTTTTCGAGTAGTACGTTATAAAGTTCCTCAGCTTTATTAAATTGGCCAATTTTAAGCAATAAGTCACCCAATCTTTGCCAACCTGTATCACCGTCAGCCTCTTCTTGCATTCGATCAGTAAGTACTCGTAGTTGTTGATCATCATCCGACGTTAATTGAAGTTCAACTTCGTAAAGTTCTTTGTCGCTGTCCGGCTGTTCAATTGCACCGACTCGGAAGACGGTGTGCATGGAAAAGAGAATTTCTTCTTCGCTCTTAGTTGCACTCATCTCTTTTATGTAGGCAAATGGTGTTGATTTAATACAAGGATCAATGGACATTATAAAGAGAATGCCCACCGTGTCCGCTTTTGTTAGAGCACATTCAGCAAATTCGAGGGACACTACTTTATTTGTACTAGTAGATAAAAAATTGTTAAATGACATTAATCCACCTTTTGTTTGCTGAAGTTTTTCGAAGTCTGATTTCGTAAGACCTTGCCCTCGATATACTTTAAAAGACTTTCCATCATAATTGCTGATCTGTTTTTCATAAAGCTGTCGAATTTGTATATGCACATCACGTAGAAAGAAGCCCATGTTAATGATTATATCGGCATCCAGTGTTCGAAGAGCATCGTTGAGCATATAATAGATATTAGATGGGTAAGTATACCACCAAATAGCGGATTGAGCATGGTATTCTTTTTCAAAACGGTCAGTATTTTTTGGTGACAAGCTGTTAATATTGTTTGGTGATAACCTGTTATTATTTCGACAATAAGCAATAAACTGTTTGATCGCTTGTTCATCATGTTCCATATCAAGAAGAATTTTCTTGAATAGCTGAGTGTACATAAATGTTGGCTCCAACTGATTTAAATTATCAGTTGAAGCTATTTCATTTACTGAAACAAAACTCACAGCAATTGAGTCTTGGTTATATTGCTTAACTTCCATTTGTAACCTCTGGCAAATATCATCAACGGTGGTATGAACGCCCTTGATTTTTTGCCATTCTTTTGTCCATTCTTCATGTGGGGTTTTAATATCATTGAAGATATAAATACCAACCAGCTGAGGAATATCACTGATGAGAGGCATTAACTGTTGAGACGTAGCATCCTTGACGACGAGAAAACACTTGATGTCTTCTTGAGCATCTGTAAGAAAGTCGATGCATGCTTCTCGCTGTCTAAAGACATTGACATCACCAGTAACAGCTTGTATTTGTTTTACTGTATTTTCAAAATCGTCGTTTGTTTGATCGATACTGATATCTATCCATAGGAGAAGATAGTTTAGTGCCATACGTTGTCGTGGCTGACGAATATCTGATGATGTCGTTGATTTGGATAATTCAGCAGCAGTTTGATTTAATTCCGATCCGCTCGTTCTCATCCTTTTGTGATTTGATTCTGATTCGCTCATACGGATTCTTTTGTGGTTTGATTCCGATCCGCTCATTGTGATCTTGTGGTAATTTGTTGTTGGATGTGAACTTGTCAGTAGATGTTGTTGTTTAGATAAAAAGTAAGATCACCGTTCTTCTTTATATAGGCAGTGATTTATTTTTTCTAAATTTTCGACGAATTCGAATGTTCGTATGTTTTTGTTGTCGTTTAAGGACAAACTTCACCTGGTTACTATCGAAAATAATATTATGCAGAGCAAAAAAAACAGCTAAAATCAAGCAAATTCGTCGATGCGAAACTAGTACGACGACAATCCTATTGTGAATACGATTAACTAATCCAAAAAAAGCATACAATACCTATCTAGATCCATAAAATACCCAATATCGTATTTATTTACTATTTTTTATCAAACTAAATGGAAAAAAAAGAAATTAGAATGTCACATGACCGAGATCGTGTATACGAAGTATCTGAATTAATAATTGTTCTAAAATAAGAAAGGTATATATATATATCAAGATCGAACTGATATCATTCGTTTTTCGATTTTCAACAGAAGATTTAGTTCGTTACAGGAGGCGTCGCAAAAATATGATTTTGACTATGAACTTTTTTTATTTCACATTTCGAGATAATTAAAACACAAATAACATGAGAAGGTAGACGTAAACTCTTATGAACAAATTACTTTTATCGTTTAACTCTCTTTACAAAATCAATCTTTATTTATAATCGAAGTTTCATAGTTATATATCATATTATACGGCCGGTCCTACACTCTCAACAAGTACAAGCATATTTCATATCCTTACGGTAATGAAAATATAACACCATTAGCCCCAAATACGTGTTAGATCACATGATGTGTATTAAGCTTCGACGATTAAAATAAACGAATGAATAAGGAGTTAGATCACTTTATGTAAGGTACTTCTTTTGTGTAGTATAATTCTCTTCCCTTGCTTACATACCGTGAAGAGACTTATTTTTCGTTTCCTAAGAGGCACTCATCTTGTATAATTGGATTCGTTTTTGTTACTAGTGTTTTATAAGAAAGTAAGTCATAACTATGGTTTATAAACACTTACTTGTTTCTCTTTTGTAATGTCACTATTTTTCCGTGTTTGCATTTCATACATTCAACTACTGTGAGTGTCTAGTTTGAGTTTTTATTTAGTAATATGATTAGAAAGCATTAAAATTCAAATACAAGCAATTATAAATATTTATAACATTCCTTAAAATAAAGTACGAAGTCGTCCAACTTTTTGCTGGACAGAAGCATTAAATTCTTTTTTATATATTTTTGATGGTAATATATAGACAATGAATGTCATCATGGAAGGTAAAAATGATATAAAATAAGCAATAAGAAATAACCAGGAATTATTTGGTGATTTCATACATCCACTTGTAAACGAAAGAATTAAACGTATTAATGCTAATAATATGAATACACATGATGCAATTAGATGCGATTTATGTTGTTTTAATTGTGATCGTAGATGATCTATGAATGGTAATCTTGTTTGTAGATTTGAACGAGAACGAGCCAGTGAAATAATAATAAAAATTATACTCAATAAATTAATTAAAAAAGGCATTAGAAAATGAACGAACGTAATAAATGAATTCCAAGTATTAATTGAAGAAGAAGAATATTGTACTATACACCATATACGTTTTTCATCTATATCAATATCATCGATTAATTGCCGATGAATTGGATCATGAAGATGTGTTAAAATTGTAACAATTAGAATACTTAATATAACCCATTTGGATATTTGTTTACTTTTATGTTTGTTGAATCGAACACCTGTACTAACATTCATAGCTCGTTCAATAGAAACACATGTATCAAGCCAATCATTAAAGGCTATAAGAATTTTGATACTAACATCTAATAATATACAATTAATATTGATAAATGATCGATTAGTAAGAATTACCATTTGTGATAAAATTAATTGCCAAAATTTAATTATTAACATAATTATTAAACATATCGATATCCAAGAGGATACTAACAGATAATAACCACAACCTACATCTCTTGTTTTCTTCATATGAAATGTTAATATCGACATAATTCCATTAATTAATCCTAAAATAAACATAATTGTTGTTATAGCTATACTCATTTTGATGATGATTGGTTGTTGAGAAAATGAACGATTTGGTTTAATATGATAACTAAGAATATAATCAAGTGATAAAACAAAACCTTTCGTAGTAAATTGACATCTTAAACCATAATAGCAATCAGAACATACGCACAATGCTTCAACAGGACATTTGGGATTATCTTGGAAACATTGACCATTATTTTCACAATAATTATGACCTTGACAATCATAAGTCAACGAATGATTAAAGGTAAAACAATTTGAAAATCGATCAAGATCACATATACACATATATGTTTCATCATAAAAACACATTAATTCTTTATATTGTCGACATAAATGAGGATAATATTTAATACGATGAAGATAATTATAAGATTTTAAAGTAGAATTCATTAATTCATGTATCGAAACACATTGTTGATCTGGTGTTAATTTCATTTGAATCTGATTTAATTTTTGAATAGTTTCTTGTTTAATAATTAAATAATAATCGTTTTTTAAAAGTTCAATAAAAAGAATATGAAATTGTGGTTTTACGTGAATTTGTATCGTATTTTCTCCATATTTAATCTTTTTTATTTCTGTTATATGTTGATGTTCAGAATGATCGAATGCTTTGATATAATGAATAAATACAATTGAAACTTGTTGAATCATTTCTTCATTTAATTCAATATAAATTCCATCTTCAATCTGATTTTCACATCGTTTTCCATAGAAATTTTCTTTACATAAACAAGTAAAATCATTTAAGTTGATACGATCATCGATTGGTATACATAATCCATTATTTTCACAAGAATTATTTAATGATTGACAAACTGAACGTGTTAAATGACAATTTCGACCAAATTTCTTCATTGAACATAAACAAATAGATGAAGTAAGACAAAATGAATCTGATGAACAAGAACAAGAATGTTGAATATTACACTGACGACCCGAATAACCTTGATCACATTGACAAAAATATGAAAAGTTTTTATTAACATATCGCATACATCGACCATGTTTTCCACAAGATAGTTTGCATGAAGAGTCGAATTGTTCTTGTGTATTAGTTGGAATAAATAACTGTGTAGCAATTCGATTAACAGGTAAAAACTGAAAAGGAATTGTTAGATGCCAACTTGCCCAATATGCTAATATAATTTTATTAAAGATATCAATACGTATTGAATAATTACTTGAAAGATTTTTAGATCGATTAGGATAAAGTAAATATAGATTAAATTTCTTTTGACAATCACGTTTCGGTACGTATGTTATTTGTTCATGATATGGATAAATTGTTTCTTGATCATCGATAAGCATGATTACTAATTGAAAAGAATGTATATTATCTATTATCGTACGATATATTAATTGAAGTGTTAAACTATACGTTGATTTTGTAAATGACATCGATGACCAAAATAACTGGGAGGACAAAGACATCTTTTTGTTTGGTTATTTTTGAACAAAAGAGGAACTCCTCGATTACAATACCAATCTCGTTTAGCATTTTGCATCGGAGTACTTATATTCACATCTACTTTAGATGGTTGTAAAACCGAAGAATTAATAGAAGTTGATGGAAAATAACTTAATCCAAATGTTTGGAGAAATTGTTTTGGTTTTCTTTTAAAATAAAATTGGCTTGTGAGATAGCAGTTAGGAAAAGGATGTTTCAGAGCAGTAAAAAACGTAAACGGCGGAGATATTTTAGTTTGTATAAAACAATTATCATCAAAAACTATTGATGAGTTCAATGAATCATAAATCAGATGTTGTGAAGTAATACATTTTGTTTCGTTCCAAAAAAAAGATCTTTTAAATTAGTATAGGTTTGATTAGCAAAATAGACGAGACGATAATTTTCTGTTTCAGATCTTAAACGTTTCTCCATCAAATGGAGATATGGCACACAGAAAGGCTTGTGAGAGGTATCGTACTCACATAAGTGTTCGTTTGATGGACATTTTGCATCAGAACAATTCAGTTCATCAGCACCATTGAAACAATGCCAAGCGTTATCACATCGAAAGTATGGATTATTACATGGCCACCATTCACAACTAGTCTCGTCTGTATGATTGAGTGTATCCATTAACAATAAATCAGTTTCTCCATCGCAAAATATTGCGAAAGGTACAGTATTACTTCGAATATCTCGTCGATTTGCTGACCATTCATCATCTCCGTGTTCACAATCCTTTATTCCATTTTCAATAGCAACTATCGATAAACATTTTTCCGGATTGGATGTACATATAAAGCGTTTCGAATCATTTAATTGACAAGCAGGAAATAACTCATCTTCTTTGTAATAACAATCACTATAGCCATCAACTAATCGATGTTTTGAAATGCATTTTAATGAACGTGAACAATGAAATAAGGATGAATGTGAACATACTTGATCTGTACCAATTATTAAACAACGTTGACCTAGATCGAACAAAATCTCGTCTAACTGAAACCAAACCATTAATGTTCTATGTATTAGGTTATTCATTTTACAACATGTGAGTCCGTTATGAATACCAATATCTATTGAACAATATACTAATCCAGGACAACGACTTGCATTAAAACAGATGAAATCAGGCGCAATATTAACCTTAAATTCATCGACTGATCGATTTGTTAAATAAAGAAATTGAAAAAAACCATAAATAAATGGAGATTTAGGTAATACAAGCCATTCCGATTGACAATGATTACCGAGAAACTCGCAACGAATATTACTTGTGTCATTGTATTTAAAGTCAAGAATAGTATAGAATTTAAGTGAGCAGTAGAGTGCTTGTTTGCAGGGTATATTTGAGATGTGATCCAACGAAGGGAGAACATTATAAAACATATAATAATATCGATTATTAGCGCAATCGCCATAATTGTTTCTCGTAGTTTCTGTCCAAAACGAGGGATTATTTATGAAATCTTTACATGGAAATAATACAAGTGAACGCCGATCACGGAGTTCTTCGCATTGAAATGTTGATACATGTGTACATAGATAGTCAGTTACGTATCTGGAGTACTTTGCCGGATAGATTTCGTCTGAACCATCAAGACAATCAGTACTTGCTTTTCCATCACGAAGAAATGCGGACGAAATACATTGACCACCGAAGTGACAACGAAATTCATCTTCAAAACATTCATTTACTTCTAATATGTCACATGATTGCTCATCTTCTCCATTGAAACAATCAAAATATCCATCACAAATTTCATGCCAATCAAGACACATCGGTGATGGACCACGGTAACAGTCAGGTAAAAACGGATAACATGTATTCGCATAGACGTCTGTCTGAGATATACCATTAGTACTATACTGGAATTGAAGAACTTCATTAAATGAAGGTAATATAGCAGACGCAAATCTATACTGACATGTTGAACCAAACCATGGTAAAGAACAATTGTAAAATATTTCAGTCGAATTTTCACCATTTTTTTCATATCGTTCGACCATATCAATTGGTACTGACCATTTGAGTAATTCCATACTTGTTACACCTTGTCGATACAATTCAGCAAACGTCATATTATTTAAAATATTTCCATACAATATGATAGAGAAATTTTCTTCCTCGTCAGTTTCATCAAGTCGTCGACAATAAGGAATTAAACTGTAATCGTCAGTACTTAGTTGAGTTGTATCTCCTGAATAGGCATATAAACAATCAAATGTTGCATTAAATCCATATCGATCATCAGAATAGTATACAAAATATTGACCATCAACAATAATAATAAAAGGTGTGAGCAACACTAGTAGTGTTAAAAACTCCATTCTTAGCCGAACGACGCAGAATAAATGTATTTTTTTCTAACTTTATAATGATTTAATGAATCTTTTTTTAGTAACAAGACAAATAGCATGAAAGAAAGCAACGACTTACCATATGTTAACAAAATTTATTCACTTAAATAACTGCGAAATATAATTAAAAGACAATTTCATTTTTCTAAGTTGCTTTGTTCAAATAAACTCGCTTCATCAATTGTCAAATAAATAAATTAATTTAATTTAAGTTTATTAATTTTGTTGATTTATATATCAGATGAACAGAAAATCATGGAATATTTTTTTTTCTTTTTATTGCTGACGTCATTAACAGAACTTTATTATGTGCTGTTTATCGAATATGTTCATGTAATTCTTTGTGTGTTGCAAAGTCATGAAGCAATAAAAAAAATGGATAATCATTTTTCTCAAAGGGGAAAAAGCGAATCCTGAATCCTGGTGGGTCCTAAAATAGGTCTACAATTATTGTGAAAACTATTTTGTCTCATTGTTTCTCTTAGTATTTGGGGTGTGAATCCTGCTTTCTGATTTACACTCACCCACACCCTCTATTTTCAATAAAATACAACTTGATACTAATTTATGGAAGATATTCTCATGCAATACACGAAACGAACGATGTCTGTGAGGATGAGAATAACAAATTTATGAAATTAAAATAAAAAGTTTTAATTGATAATACGATAACAATATCTTTTCTCTTAACATATTTATTTTTCGATCAAGTTTAAGTTTATCTATTTGAGATTCATCGATTTTTATCTTTTTTTTTGCAAACTACATATGTCCTCATTCTATTCCCATAGATTATATATTAAATGTATTTCTAATACTCTGTAAAACAAAATCAGACAGCAAATAATTAAAGACAACATAGGAGATTTACTAAAAAAATATATGATTGACGTCAATTTGAAATACTGCTCTGAAGTAAAACGAATTTATTTTATCCATTTCCTTAAGATAAAGAGACATTTCAGCAACAGATGGAATGTATGTTATTCACATAATGCAAAATATAAAAAATAAAATACTTCATTTTTAGTCTCAATTCGATTCTGAACAAAGCAAATTTCAACAAATAAAATTGTATTGTTCTTCATTTTTATAACTAATAAATTAAATCAATTCTTTTAGATGGTTATCTAATTCAAGAATCAGATTAATCTTAATTATTGTTGGAATTATTATCTTAGTATCTGCGATTATTGCAATAACGGTAACTTTAACGATAAAGGATCAACTACCAACATCAATACCATCAACGGCAACAACAACAGAAGGTATCATTTTAGTGACATATTCAGGAGATCTCTGAACTTCACTAATGGTGAAAGTCCTACTGGCAAGTTATGGTAACCGAAAATTGTTAGGTAGTGACGCTATTTCTCGGTGTTACCTTTCGTTTCTTTTCTCTATGTATTCTTTTTTTGTCCATTGTTCAAGATGTAATCGGAAAACATGGATGAATTTTCTTAGAAGAAATTGTTGTTGTAGTTTTAGTGATGTTTTGGAATAAACTAACAAGGGGACCTGTTAATTAGATTATAATGATCAATATTTTTTTCTTTTAGGAATATGTTCAAGTTTCTCTACCGTAAAAAGTTTTCCAGAAAGCAAAATGTATGTGAAGTCTATTACAATCGTGGATATAGATGATGACAACAAGGAAGATATTATTATTGCAAATCGGTTTGGATTTGAAATAAAAGTCTTCTTCAATTATTTTAATGGTCAACTAAATGATGAAATCGATTCCATATCTTATGCTGGAATACATAAGAAAGTAGTAGGTGATCTAAATGATGATAAGAAACTTGATATTATCGCTATGGGTGAGCTGACAAATAATATTACTCTTCTTTATAATAATGGAAAGGGAACGTTCAACGATAAAATAATGATTTCAACGAATTCTATAGTATACTTATATCGGTCTTTTAACAATTCTTTGTTAATTATATTTATTTCAAATTTGCTTTCGCTTTTGTCTAAATTTAAATAAAATTTTCGGGATATAAAATTGTCTATCTGAAGGAGTGAGATAGAGCTCCCAATATCTAATGAAATATTTGTAGGTCGTTGTCGTTCATCTAAATCGAAAAGAAATATGTGAAACTGATTGTTCTCAAATTTAATGTTTCTTTGTCTTACTAATAATAAATCATTCAGATAAAAGAAAGAAAACAAGTCTTTTCTTTTTCGTTTCTTTGTTAATGAGTCATACTTAAAAGAATGAAAAAGTAAATCTTTACTGTGCAATATTTGACTGTTAAATGGGTATATAAATCAAACACATTCAGAAAAAACTTTAAGATTG
>CAJNOI010001621.1:0-13538 GCA_905250115.1 Adineta steineri | reverse complement strand
TCACCACGGTAGGAGCGAATTTGCACATAAGAGAAAAGAATTGTGTTTCGGGTGTAGTTCAAATAAGGTATTTTGGTATTCAATGTGGATGGATGTGGGTGAGGCTGATCGGAAGAGGGTGGATGTGGGTGATGAATGTAGGTGATGAACGACTAGAGATTCCACCCACACCCACGCCGTCACCCTCACCCATTCCATTTCTTTTTTTGCTGATCTTGCTAATTGATTTTTTACCTGCTCTGATTTTAATAATATTGTTTCATTATTATATTTTTATTTGTTTACTTGTTTTCCTATTCATAATCTTTTATCGTATTTTTTTTTGAATTTTTGATTTCCTCAGATGTTTGATTTTCTCAGTCTTTGTTGTTTATCTTTTAAATTCGTCTATATTCATTTTTTGTACTTGAAGGTGTTAAAATTTAAAACTTTTTTTATAATGCACAATCCTGATGAGTATTTCCATATTAATAAACAACACAATTGATTGCTGAAACGCAAAGTTGACAAGAGCTAATTCTATTTGTCTTCATCAAGATAGATAGGTTAGTCTGTTTTTAATATTCTTAAAAAGTTCTTCTCAATTTGGTTATAGCTCAATATCATAAATTCTTTCAATCGTTTAAAACAAAATACATACATTGTATTTGAAGCATGTCGAAATCTTTGAATTGTATCTTACTCAAAAAAATGCCTACGATGAAATACGTAGGAATATATACATGAATAGAATCAAGTTTTTATTTTTATCAATTGAACAACCAAGCTGTCTGATATTCTCACGGTTATCAGTAATACCGATCTCATAGTAAAGGTTTATTTCTTATGTAAATATTTAACAAAGAAAATTATTCTTTACTTTAACATTTCTCAGTTTTGAATGATGTTACAATACATGTTTTTGGATATGAAAAAAGTTCGGAACCTATTACTATTCATGATCTGAATTAGAAATTATATTCAGACTCAATTTTGCCAGCTTAAAAGACTTTCATTTCTTAATTTCATTTGAAAAAAGAAGGAATGACTGTAAATAATTATTTGCATATCACCCGTGTATATATATATTGAAATTTCAAATAATCGATAATAATTTTTTCCATTACTATCGAAATTAAACAACAATAGAGATTTTATTTATTAATTATTTATTTTACTTGCTTTAATAAAATTCATCATTAATAATATTATATATTTAGAAAAAGAAAAGTGCATTATTTAAATGTAAATTATCGTTTTCTTTTCTCGGTAAAAAAACAATTCACGTAGTTTCTTTTTTGGAAAATTTACATTTCCTTGATGATATATCAATGTTTTTTTTTTGTTTTTGCATACTGTCAATATTCAACTATCATTTCAAGAGTATAATGTTCATAAAAGAAAAGAAAACCTTTTATATAAAATTTTAAAATATTACTTCATCAACGTCTAATAGAACTATTAGCAAAAAAAAACAAGTACTATTTGAATAGCACTTTTTTTTTCTTTTTCTTATTTGCTTAAACGATATATAATTGAAAAAAAATTAAGAAAATATTCTTTGCTATTTTTTCTTTCTACTCGGTACCAATAGCACGCAGACAAATAGAATCAATGGGCAATAATATATATAAAAAAAAAAGAAAGAAATAAATGACGGAAAACTCATTTGTTCTATTTCATCATATTCTTGTGCTCAAGTGTGAAAAAAATAGAGAAAGAAAAAAAAATATATACACAATTTGTCTTCTATTTTATTATTCATTTTCATTCGGTCTTGGAACGTGCACACATACACACGTCATCGACAAGGGACATCGACACACCGACTAACTATTGATTCTGCTTTTTATTCTTCTTCATCACCATCACCACCACTAGTCTTTTTTCTCCGTTTGGTTCTATTCGATTTATCTTGTAATTATTAAATTAAGTTTACATTATAAAAGAAATGTTATTCTTAGTAAGTTATTTATATAATTAAATATTATAAATTTTTTATCTGTTTAGTCTTTTATAATAATTCAATATGTTTTATTATTCAATCTATTTAATATGGGTGAAACAATTGTTTGTCCATCATCATATAATTCAATATTAAATGGATGTTATAAAATGAATAATGGAACTAATTTAACATGGTCTGATGCACGGCAATATTGTATTAATGATACAAGTGCAAACTTGACCAATAGAACAGGCTATACTACTCATCTTGTTGCATTTGAATCGGTTGTTGAAACAACATCATTAGTTTATTGGATGAAAGGTTTTTTTTCTTATAAATTTAATCAATGACATTTTTATTTGTTTTTATATTAAATAATAGCTTGGGGTATTGAAAGTCAATTTTGGACGGATGGTGTTGCTGCATCATCATCATGGAATTGGTCAAATCAAGCAATATCATGGTATTTTAATGCAAGTGATCAATTAATTGATGGTAATGCATCAAATTATCGAATCGTTTATAGTAATACTGTGAAAACATATCAAGTAGTTGATGATATGAATAGCAAATTATCGCATTTTATTTGTGAATATCAAGGTTAATATATATATTAATTTCAAGACTTTTTAAATTTTCTAAAATTTATTTATATAGATCGATGTTCAACAAATAATTCATGTTTAAATAATGCGACATGTTACTTAAATGTTGGACGAGAACTTTGTATTTGTTCACCAGGATATACAGGAACTTATTGTGATCAAGAAATTGATGAATGTTTATCATCACCATGTCAACATGGTGGATCATGTACTAATGCTCTGAATAATTATACATGTGATTGTTCAAATGTATTTTTTAGTGGACCAAATTGTGACATACGTATATTATAAAATTTTAATATAAAACTATTAGAATAAATTTTTTTGTTGTTTTCATTTTAGCAAAAGTAGATCCAACACAAGGACAACGTCATGCTGCATTTTGGTCGGTACTTGGTTTTGTTTGTGGTTTAGTTGTACTTTTAACATTATCAGATCTACCATGGGATGATATTGCATCTACTATTGGATGTCCATGGTATCGTTTTAAATGTTGTTCATATGATGAAGATGATGATAATGATGATGATAATCGTGTAAAAAATTCTAATTCACCTATGAATGAACAAGATGCAGAAGCAAACCGAAGTTCAATGCCTAATAAAACGGTAAAAGGAGTTAATTATCATGTTATGAATACAGTATGGGATCCTGAACATGTACGTACTGAAACTCCATCAAATCCTCAATATAATGGATATCATTCACCTGATCAACATACAACACCAAATAATGCACTTATTCAATCATTTGCTGCTGTTGTTCTAGCAAAACAAAAAGAAAAAGAATTAGATGATAAACGTGTTTACGCTGTTGATATCGTTCAACAAAATGATACAGCATTAAAAGCAAAACGTCCACTTGATACAATGACTAGTTGGACACATCAATTACAAGAACAATTAAAAAGTAAACAAGCTCGTCCAACAAGTTCAGGTTCAACAAACGAATTAATTCAATCAGAAAATAAAAATAATAATTAAAAATCTGCACAAAACAAACTTTTCTTTCAAAAGACACATTCCTATATATATCCTATATTTATTCAAAAAAAAAAAAGAAAAATAATCAATTATATACATATATACATTTTATTTTTTGTTCAATTTATTTTTAAAATAAATCAATATATCCTGCTTTGATTTAAACTATCATCATTTTTTATTTTCTAACATTTAAAAGAGTTTTTGTTTGCTTAAATTATACTAGAGAGGAGATGTCTGACAACGATGATTTTACTTCTTGTCCTTTTTAAAGATGTTAGAAGGCCATTAAAAATATTTGCTACCATTTAGTTTTGCGCCATATCACAAGCACCTTTTTCTTCTTTCTAGTGTTTAAAATTCTTTTTTTTCTCGTATATTCTCAAAAATACATTTTATTACTGAATGATGATAGTAAAAATTTTTCCTCATTGATACGAATAATAATTCATGTCTATAAAATAGTATGATGAAAAATATATTATTCTCTCATTAATATTAATAACTATACTTAATAATCAAATTTTTTATTTTATTGAAGCAACCTATGATATATAAATCTAAGTGTATTATTATCGTTTTAATAAATATCAACTTCAATTGGATAATGATCACTAATTTGTAAGGCTAATTGTTTAGTTAATTTAAATTTTTTATCAAATTCAAATGTTCCATTTGTTTTTGCTTTCCAATTGACTTTTTTCCAATGATTTATACCTGATGAAACTAAGATTCTATCATATGAACATGATTGAAGTAAATTTGTTTCTGTTCGATCATCAATTAACCATTGAAATTCATTGAAATACGATGTTCTTATTTCTTTCTTTTTTGCATTATTTAAATAGGAACAATCAGCATTAAAATCACCTAATAAAATAATTGATGATGATTGTTCTTTGAATTCATCAATAACTGTTCGTAAAAAACGAAATTCATTATAAACATTATCTGGTTTAAGATGAACACCAATAAATATAATTTGTCCAAATGATGATAATTTTATATGAAGAATAAATGGTGGACGTTCAAACATTTTACTTACGGATCCATTATAAACATAAGATGAAAGTATTTGAATATGAGAAGATTTTTTACGATATAAATATACTAAACGTTCTTTATATGATGTTAAACCAAGTGGTGATGAAATAATAGCTTCATATTTTATTGATTTCGATTGTTTATGAAGATGATTTAAAAGATGATTAATAACACGATTATCATTTGATGCATCAATTATTTCTTGAAGAAAAACAAGATCATATCGTTTAAGAATTTTTGATATATGTAAATTAACTGAATTTGTTGGTGTAGCTTTCGCCAAAGAATATCGTCGTAAATTAAACGAACCAATTTTAATTTTTGATATACGATTTTTAAGTAGAAAATTATCAGTTTGATAAAATGAACAAACTAATATAAATAATGTTGTATAATGAATGAAATAATACATTGTAGTTTTATGTAGAAATTAAAATCATTAAATGAAAGAAATCACTGTTTATATAGAATTACTTTTGTTATAGAAATGATTGAAAAATGATAGAAAAGATCAAATTTCCTTTAAGAATAGAATTTTGAAATATGAGCTATGTAATTAGAATGGACAAAACAAAAGCAATGTATGTACACATACTTGAAAAACAAATAATTTGTTGGTTAGAATATTAGCTCTGTACAAGTTTTATATATTTTACGATATACGAAAAAATTGTGAAGGTAAACTTCTCTTCTATCATATTTATTACTACATTGAAAGAACGAGACATAAAATAGATAATTTGAATAAATGACAAAAAAAGATATACAGATAAATATATGTATATATGCACTGTTCGAATTAAAAAAAAACACCGGAAATTCAATCAATTAAATGCTAGATGTCTGATGGATCAGTTTTTGTTTCTTCTTGTTGTTGTTCAGATAAATGCTGATTTTTTTCTATTATTGATTGATCTATTGTATCAATATTAGCTAATTGTGGAATTTGTTCAAAATATGAATAACGTTTATATGAACCATTTAATAATTCATTTGTATCTGTTACTAATTGTGTTAAACGCTTCTTAAAATCTTGAATATTTTCATCAACTTTTCCACAATGATGTTCTACTTCATAAAAATCTATAGTCACTTTTCTTAATTGTTCAATGCTGGAATTATTTTCTAATGGATAATCAAAGAGAGGAACAAATCTTGATGGTAATATTGGTTCACCACGCATATATAGAGAAAAATCATTTGATGATAAACCAAGATGTTCCGCTTGTAAGAGTTCAATAAAACGAACGGCCGAATCCTAAAATAGTTCATATATATATTACAGATTCATTCTATTTTTCCTTATAAACATACAAGATTAGCTAAATAATAAAGTTGTTCACCACTTGGTTGAGAAAATTGACTTAAAAATTCTATATTGGAATGTAATCTTGGCGGTTTCGCTTTTAATACAACATAGATAAGTGCCGGAAGAAAACAATCAGCATTTATTGTTATGCCACTACATGTACGTAAAGCTTCTTCAATAAATAATTTACATTCCATAATTGAAAGTATTTTTCCTTGCGGAGTTGTTTTTGAATCCAATTCAATTAAAGCTAAACAAAAAAAATTTATTCGATCCGAATTACAAGTAAATTCTAACTCGTCTCATTTATATAACTAGAGAGGTTTGGCTATCAAAGGAATGTTCTACGAATTAATGCTCCTGAGTGTAAATAGTATATTGTTCATTTTTAGAGGGAAGATATTTAAGTACATTAATGTGATATTTATAGATGTGATTTAAAATTGTTTATTCCTAGAAAAGGAATAATGAATGTTTTATTTACCATTGATTGCTTTATAAAGTGTTTCTCCAACATTGGAAGTATTTTCATTGAGAACAGCATCTAACATTGTTGGTGTTACCCAATGAAGAGATGATATTCGATTTTGTATAGATAAATCTTGTTCTTCACATTCAGTTGCAATACGATTAAATATTAATGAATAATTTTTTGAAAAGATTATTTTCTCAACATAATCTCGAACACGATGAATTAAATCTTCACTCTCATCTAATAATATAATTTTAATTAAAACAAAAAATAACAAATATTTTCTTTTACCTCGATAAATTGAATTTGTTTGTATACGTTTTTTAATTGTATCTTTAAATGCTCCATAATCTTGTATAAGTGTATCAATATGAATATTTTTATTGGAACATTTTTTCTGGAAATTATTTGCAAATGTTTTTACTTGAGATTTTATATCAATACGTGCATCATCTGTTGTCATTAGATCTAAATGTTTACTTGCCGCTTCATTTTCAAGTGTTTGTTGTTCATTCAATAAAGCTGATATTACAGAATTACTTGTTGCTAAAAAAAAAAGTAGAATTTTTGAAGAGGAAAAAAAAATATTATCTTAACATACATCGAAGACTACCAGCTCGATGAACCATTTGTCGAATTGGATTCCGCATACTAATATTTGACCGACGTTTTTCATTGGAATTTGAAGATATTGGAGATGATGGTGGAGTAGAATCAGATGTTGATGTACTAAAATTATGATATATGTAATCATAAAAATAAAATCTATTTATGTTAGGATAACAATTTGTGATCATTCTGATAGATAGATTTTACCTGTCGACTTTTATTTACGAAAGACAAATAATTTCTTTTAATATAATATGTTCTCGATCATTTATTGTGTGTTTTCATCCGTATCTTGCTTTCTTATAGTTTATCTTTGAATAGGTATTTAACAATTGATTATTCTTATAAATCATGTCAGGAAAAAAAGGTCTAAACTCATAAATCTTCTTACTTTACTATTCCATCATATGCTTCTTGTATTTGTTTGGCTTGTTGGTAAACTTCTCGATAACATTTACTACAAAATCCATCCCATATTTTATTTCCATAAAAACCACAAGCATTTCTACATAGTTCACCATCTGGTCGTGTGTTTACTGTTGATGTAAAATGTGATTTGAGCATTTTTCAATTAAAGAAAAATAAAATTACAAAATATCTAAAATAATATAAATTACAATTATTCATTCTATTGTAGTGGTAAACTTTTAGTTAGAAAAAATAGAGAAAAGAATCTAAAACTATTGCTGATTAGTAGTTAATGTTTACTTTACGTCAATTCTTTGTCATAAGATTGAATGTTCAATGATTCGATATCATCTTTAAGATATTATGATTCGATAAAGTAACAAAATCTAATGACTACTAATTTATTCATATGTTGATATGTTTCAAGATTAGTTCTATAACAATGAACAGAATGGAATTTTGTTTATTTTTCATAGTACTACTCATCGTACGTTGAGTAGCATGATTGACGAATCACAAACCAGAAATTACAGATGGCGTATATCAAAGTACTTATCACGTTCATCTATAACTCAAACAAAGATGTTTACTTTCGTGACAATAATATTTTTTAGACGAATACTTTTTTTTCAATCGAATAGTACTTAATCTATTAAAATAAATAGAGTAAATCTTAATCAAAAATATTACATTAAGATTTTTCTTAAATACATTTTTATCTTGTTCAATGGCGAATGAATATACAAGTATAAAATTGATAGTTGTTATCACCGCATAATTGTGAAAATAATTTTAAAATGTTTAAATTTGAGTTATAACTCTCAGATGAGGGTTCCGAAATAGAACGATCCATTTGAAACTCATCAACCTCATTCTCACTTCACAGATTTTTCTTAATTTTGATATCATAAAGCTATTAGCACAATTCAACAGAAAATCTCTATCTGAAATACTATTACAACTTTACCAATAGATCATTACACATATTAGATAAATTTTATTAAACAAAAGAATATTTGACAACAATGAAGAAAAAAAAATACAACATCGAAATATTAGAGTTTTTATCATTAATCAACATCTAAAAATGATGAACTTCGATATTTAAGTATATTACTTGCACTTTGTTGTTTCCATTGATTAGCAAAAAATGGAAGTGCTGGTGTTGATGATGGAACACTCGATGTTATTGATATACTTGGTTTTCTTGCTCCATAATGATATTCTAATTTTGATAATTGTTGTTTAAATAATCTAACCGAATCAACATATGTATTTAGAAATTTTGTAACACGATCATTTAATGATTGATCAATATCATTTAATTTTTTAATACGATTTTGTACACTTAATAATTGATCTTGTTCAATATGTCGTTTTTTATCGGTTAATGTTTCATCAAGAAGATTATCTTTACGTAATATTGATTTACCTTTTTCAATTATTTTTGCTAATGATTCAGGATAATTATCAAGTACAAGCCATAAATCATCTTTTTGTAATGTATATAAATCAGAATAACCTAAAGATTTTACATTCGCTGTACGACGAGAACCATTTTTTGAACCTTAAAAAATCATATATATATATATATATTTATCTTTTTCTCTCGGATAAAAATTTACCTGGAATATTTAAAATTGATATTTCACCAAATACAGCACCTTCTTTAAGTACAACAAATGTTGTTTTTCCATCATCACTAACCACACCTAATTGTCCACGTTTAATAATATACATTTCTTTTCCAATATCACCTTTTCGACAAACATAATCTCCTGGACCAAAAAAATGTTGGTTTTAATTTTGTTACCTAAAATAAAGAAATCATCAATTAATTATTTTACAAAAAATTAATTTTATTTTTTACAAGTTCAACAAGTAAATTTGGTTCACAATCATTAAATAATTTAACTTGTTGTAATGACTCTAAATGTACTTTAATAGCAAGATCTTTACGTAATTCTCCACTTAAATCAGAATTTAAAACCATTTCTTCATTTAATACTTGTCGATTCATATATAAATAATCAAGCCATTTTATAACTTTTGATTCAAGTTTTCGATTAACTGAACGAAATTTCATATAACGTTTTATTTCATCCATTTTTTCACGAACTTGCTGTCCTATAGAGAGAAAAAAATATATACAAAAATATTCTGTAATATATTTTTTTTATACGCGATTGATTTTGAGTTGATATCATTGTACCAAGATTACCAATAATAGTGGCAAATATAAGTATACCTATATATAAATAATATTTTCTTTATTTCTAAAATTGTAAGGGTGTGAGCTTTAATTAATACCCACACCCTCGTATTTCTTAGTAAATAAATATTTTCTCTGAAGATGTATAATATTTAATTGTGCATTTATATATTACACATAGTATAAATAAGGTATCATTAAAATATACTCTGAACTCATAACTATTGAATACAACATAAATTCATTCAATATTAATAATCATTATATTCAATTTTTAAAGGTTTCAGTATTTTTTCTATCAGGGGTTTTAAATAACGTGTAATGAAATATTATCTGACTAAAATTACTATGAAATCTGAAGACTAATCTTTTTTGTTATATATTCTGTATATGTACATACCAATCATATAATCAAACAATACAAATAGATATTCTGATCTTGTAACAGGTAATGGAACATCTCCGATTGTACTTAATAAAAGTGTTGACCAATAAAAACAATAAGTATAAAGCATTGCAACTGTTTCATTATGAGCCGAAGCTGGTAATACCCATTCATCACTGCCAAAACCCAAATGTTCACAAATAAGAAAATAAGCACAACAATTCCTAACAAGAAACAAAAAAGATTCTTTATTTGGAAAAGAAAAGATCTTACCAATGAATCAATGTTAATGTTAAACAACTAAGTACGCCAATTCGAAATGCATTGGGAAATCTCGTACGTGATTCTGTTAATTCTTGAAATTGTGAAAGTCGATTAACTCTTATAAATCTATTCGAACGAATAATTGAAACGAAACGAAAGCTCGGAATGAAATATAAAAAATCCGTTGGTATGATAGATAGAAGATCATATGCAAAAAATTGTCGTGATAAAAAATAATTACGTTGTAATACATGATGATTACGAACAAAAAGACCATGACTAAAATAACCTGGAAAAAAATTTATACAAATTAAGAACTCATTTTCTTTTTTTTCTTACCTGTTCTCGATTGTAGAAAAATATCGATTAAATAAATAAAATCAGATATATAATCTAATGAAATCCAAATATATCGATAGTTTTTATCAAGTTCAGTAAATGCATAACGAGCTGGTATTAAAAGAAAATTATACGAGATAGCAAGTGAAATAATTCCAAGCCAATATTGATAGAGATGATCTTGTGGATCAATAACGAAACCAGTTCTAAGAATTGTAAAAATATTATTTTTAGTTTTTTATATAATGAAAACAAAATAAATAGTTTTCAAATTTACGCTTCATAATCTTCATTTCGAATAGGTTTCTCAGTTTTGTTCTTTTTTTCTTGTAAAAGACTTGTTTGTTGTTCATCTTTATTCTTTTTTGTTATAGGATGAAATATACGTTTTCGAAATTTCTATACAAGAAAAATACAAATTATATGAAGGAAAATAAATGAATCTTTGAATATAACCTTTATTTTGCTGTTTGGCGTGTTTGTTTGTTGTACTTCGCTTTCCGTCATTATCACTAGTCGAATGCGCAATTTTTGTTGCTTAGATTAGTTCTTAGGAAAAAAAAGAAGGAAATTAAGACGATGATGACGTTACCATAGAATTGTTCTTTTTCTTCTTGTCATGAAAAAGGTAAGGATGTGCGTTCATCCCTTTTCTTTTTCTCTTAACATGATAATATGTGTTAGGAAAATGAACACAGATTTCTATTGAAGAAAAGAACAAAAGAATCACATTATGAATTTTAAGAAAAATCATCTTTACTAAAATGAATAATTAATAAACAACCCAAATTTAAAATACTAAATTAAATTAAGCATTAAACTTACAAGATTTGCATAGATAATATCTAGGTACGTATTTCTTGTCTTAGAAATCATTAATAAAATATATTTTTTTGTATTCAAATAATTAAAAATTTTACAGATACATAATATAAGAATAAAATCCGATCAAATGATCATTCCATATTTTTATGAGCTTTACTTTTCTAATCCTATAAATAATCTTCGAAGCAGCAAATGCTTCAGGCTATTTTTATGGCTTAGTGCCTCTTCGCCAAATTTCAGGCGTTACTTGCCGTAAGTACTGTGAGTTTTCGTCAACTCTAACTTCAATATAGTGTAATCACATAATGACACTGGCGAAATTCTGGAATCCCATTTTTATCTCATTTCAGAGTTCATTCAGTAAAAAACAATAAAATTATACAAGAACAAAATATTTTCCGTACGAAATATACAATAATAACGATACGTTTATTTAATAAACAATGAATATAAAAATCGAGAGTTAATTTTATCTAAGTTGCTCAAATAAATTTACATAAAATTTTACATGAAAACAATTTACACTGGATTTCTTTTATTGGAAATATATTTAAAGATCTGTTGGTATTGAATAAATATTTTTTGTTATATTTTTTGCTGCTGTAATTATTAAATCTATATCATTTATCACAATCTGTTCGTTATGTATAAATGTTGTCGTTGTTCGTCTATGTAATGTTTGTAAACGATTAAAATCACGTGTTATTACCATTGAAGCATATTCAAGTTCCATATTATTTGATAATTCTAATATACTAAGAACTTTTTCAATTGGAAATTGTAATGGTAAATATTCCGATAATTGAGTAATCTATTTTAAATGAAAAACGAAGCTGATATAAAGAAAGAATTATATATATATTTATCTTACTAATTTTGGTTTAACAAATGGTTTTAATAATTTAACTTGTCGACTGAACATCCAAAGAATTGTTTGAAACCAACCAAAAAAATAATTCACAGGTTTAAGTGTTTCATTTGAAAAAAGTTCTTCAGATGTTTGATTCAATAATGAATGATAAGCATCAGTAACACTTGTATCTTCATATTTTAGTATAATTTTATTGATTGAATTGAATTCTTTCCATGATTTAACATGAAATAAATCTTCTAATTGATCATTATTTTGATTGAATTCAAGTGTCAAAAGTATAATCATAATTAAACTTGTACTATAAACATTTGGTTCAAGCATAAATTCATTAGATTTTAAATTAAATAAATAAGGTAAAGCTTGTTCTAATAAACAACGTGTTGAGGAACGTCTTCGACATAAAATTAAACCAAATATAAAATAAAGTGCACGACCTGTTTCATAAATTCCATCAGATGTATTTGTATTTGTTAATAAACGAATAATTATGAAATTTAATGGAACATATTTTGAACAAATATATAATGCACGTGATTGTTCAGAATTAAGAAATTCACTTGTTAAATATGTATCAAATAATGATTGAATAAGCCATGTTGATGTTTGAATTGATGAAGTAGATAAATGATTAACAACTGATGTTGATAATACTGATGGAATTATGGAATAATATGGTAACAATGAATTATCAATAAAATCTGTCCATAATTGACGTTTTATAGCATCGAATAATGAAGATAATGTCGAAGTGGAATCCGTTGTTGCACCTAGGAGATAAGTTTAATTTATTTCGAAAGAGAAACTTTATATTCAGAAGAATATATTTATATACCAGGATTAAATAGTAGTTTCAGTGGAATTTCTCATGTGTCATTTTATAATATAGAGAAATACAGTTCTGCTGAATTTCTAAAACTTCGATTATATTCTTTTAACTATGACCCATTGAGGGCTGTCAAACATCCATAAAATGTCCATTTTACCAAATGTCCTTCAGCAAATAGAAGGATCTTAGTAACTTATCAAAAAGTACGCGTTCTGTATCTCTATTAAATCAAATACTGTATTCGTCGCTTTATGATAGGTACCCATTTTTATCTTTATCAGGATTTTTCTATTTCTTAGCGGATTTTTCTTATAACTAAAGGATGTTCCTTATGGATTTTACTGATGTATGCGAGATTTTTCTAAGATTAGAAGAACTTTTCTTATCTATATAGTTGTCTATTTTTATTTGCTAGAGGATTTTACTATTTCTTAGCGGATTTTTGTTATAACTGAA
>CAJNOI010001620.1:359-13543 GCA_905250115.1 Adineta steineri | reverse complement strand
AAAAACATTTCGATCAGAAGTTAAACGAATATTATCATGCAACTAAACGTATATTGACAAAATCTTGAGATTATATAAGTGACCCGGTTTAAAAATATTTTTTTTGTTTTTATTTCAAAGAATAAAAGTAGAAACACTTTCTTCGATTATAAATAGTTCTATTTTTGTTTTTCATCCGTCTTTTTAATCATTTTTAAACAGCAAAAACAAATGTCATATTGTACTAGATTATGTCAGATTATAATCGAATTTTTATATAACAAAATCAAAATTATAATCTGATATAATCTAAAAGTTTTCAATAATGCTCAAAGTCATGAACAAGGACTAAACTATGAATAATTAAAAAATTATTGTTTAATTCCCTATACGGAATAATTCATATGTAAACTGCTTTTACACTGACCAACATTCACATTCACGAACCCAACTCATAGCGCAGACTGTAGGGATGGGTCATTTGACTTAACTTGAAATTAAATTAAGTTTTTGACTTAACACTTACTATTAAGTATTAAGTTTTTTCATTAAAAATCAAAACTTAATATTAAACGCTAAGTCAAAAAACTAAATTAAGTGACTTAATCACTGTTGCCAGATCTTTCGGATTTTCCCACTTGTTCTGAATTTTCACGGATTTTATATGTAGATGATTTTTATTGAATTAAATTTTATTTATTAGTTAATATTCAAAAAAAAATTTTTTATTTGACACCGGCTCAGTGGCTTATACTTCTTATATATTTAGTTTATTATATGTTGAATTTTGATGCTGATTTTCTTTTGAGTGGGTGTGGGTGCTAGGCGAAGACAATGCCCAAACCCACATCTACACCCTTGTCTCTAAGTTTTGTATCAGAGGCAGGATTACCAATCTTTTTCATATTCATATTCTTGTAGAGCCTAATGAATTCTATAGAACCGTAGGAAAAAATTTAGGAAACAATATTTCACGTCGGACGTTACAAGAGTACTTTTTGCTTTTTCTAGAATGTATACTATAAAAGTTTCCATTGAAAATTAATAAAATGACCTTAATTCAGATGATATCTTTAATCTTTTTCTACAAAATGACAAAATTTGACTAATCACTTCGCATATCTTTATTAGAGATATCTTTGAAAAATTTGAATCGCTATTCAGATGCGAGAAAAGTGTTTTAAAAAGTCGCAAACTAAAGTTATTCTTCTTTGTGAATTGATACTCTATGTAGTGTTGAATCTTGTTATCGAGAAAGAGATCATCTTATGAACTTTCGAAAAAATTAGTTTTATTATTATTGAGGTTTTCCGTCTGTCTTCTAGGATCCAATATAGACATTCGCACTGTTTGGCAGTCCAGTGTCAGCTTTCAAATAAAAACTAATTGTATAACTGGCACCGACAACACTGGAAAAATATTGATAGAGATAATCAACAGCCCCTGTCGATGCATCTTTCCAATAGTAACTACCCGATTGTGTATACAAAGGATCATATTGTAAATATCCAAAATTCGTCGCATTATTCGGATTGCATGATGCCCAGCCAGACATGGTACCAGAGTCAAAATCACCATTCGTCAACAGTTCTGTACTTGTACCGATTCTTTTCACAGACAATGTGTCTAACGACCAGTTTTTTGAATCCATACGAAACGACAGTGTTAGACGAGTCGATGTAGTAACAGCGATGTAATTGTAACTATATTGTGTATAACTTTGACTTGGACTGTTTGTTAAATTAAGCAGCATTGTTGCGCCTGTTAAACTCGATATGCAAGTGAACATAGTTGTTGTTGTTGTTGTTGTTGTTGTAGTCGTTGTTGTTGATGAGGCTGAAAAGCAGAAATAACAGGAGATAGAATTTCTGACCCTTTTTTTCATATTCTAGTTAATGGGAGTTCTTTAAAAAAATGAACATACTAGTGGTTGCCGTCGTAGTTGTAGCACTTGTCGTACTAGTTGATGATGTCGTAGTTGTACTTGTTGTTGAGGCTGAAAAGTATAAACAAAGGAAGGGAAAATCTTGGATTTTTTTCATGTTTTTTGGTCTATATTAGGTAACTGGAACAGTATATTTCTTGCCCATTATAAATATGTTAGATCAGTGCATGGGTTTTTCTTTGTACTTCTCTTATTGATTATGGTAAACTCTGACATTGCTACAATCAAGTAGAATTCAATGAACTCTAGAAAATGAATATATTTTCTTCCAAAACGGATCCGATGTAGTGAAATTTTTGAGAATATTGTATCGCGATACATGAGTGTGGTTAGATCATATCTATCCTAACCTTATTCACCCATCCCCTCTCCTCAAGAACTGTAATAAAAAATACTTCTCATCTAGTCGATCGCTTACTCCGTATTGTTGTTGTTGTTGTTGTCGATGATGATGATGTTGTCGACAATGATGTTGTTGTTGTTGGACTGTACCTATATTTGCACAATGAAGTTAGAAACAAGTAATTAATTATTATGGCATTTGCACATAAAGACAAATTCAATAATTAGTAATAGCTAAGAGCGACTGTTTTTCTTTCTCTCATACTGTAGTGGTATGTAGGAGATGTAAAATTTAGTGATAAAAAAATGTTTTACATTACATTAACTAAATGAGCAAGATGCGGATATAAGATGACGACAATATCCACACCCGCATCCTCAAGATGGTTACACATTTCAGGATCTGTTTTACTATTTTCAAGAACAGAACAGTGAATCTGGATTTTGCATGAATGAAAATACTATTCTATCGATGATTTTATCACGTTCTTTTTTAATACTTTTAGTAGAGTGAATGCAGTTTGTGATATACTAAGATTCAAAAAGAATATGATTCAAACTTACGTGGATGTTGTTGTATCAATAGTCATTGCTAAAACAAAAGAGTAAATGTGTTAGATTTTTTGTATGAAATATATACTGATGAGAATACATGAGATTCTTACAGATATTTTACGAGAATGGAATAATAAATCAAAAGAAAGTTTTATAACAGTAAGACAATTCTGAATTGTATTTTTTATAATTCTATTCAATTCGGTATGGTTTCTAAGAAAAACTAATTAAACTGTTCTTTACTCGACGAAGAATCATCATAAAGAGAGATGTTTAAACTTGGAAATTTCTATATACTTGTGTTGCTCATATGTTATTCACGTTACAAAAAATAATGTTTATTTTTTGTCGGTATTTGTTTTCCTTCAAAAAGTTCTATAATGGTATTTGATTGACTATCGAATTTCATAATATGAAATTCATATTACTTACGAGCTGGTAATTGTCCGTTATTAACAGCAGTCATAGTTATAATGTTTGCTTGGATGATCAGACTACCATATTGACTTGGAATATCAACGAAGAGTTCACATTGATTATTGGATTGATCAAATGTAAGCGTACGGCAATCGATGTTAACTAAACACGCAATTTCGCAGGCTCTCAAGTTTAATGCCAAAACGATAGTAGAAGATGAACAACCATAATTAGTACATTGATATTGAATATTGTTCAATTTAGTTAATAATAATGAACGTATATCTTGTGATATTGTTTGGGTAATAATAATAAAGAAAAGAAACAATACAATTGTGTTTCTCATGTTAAATAAAAGTTAACTGTTAAACAAATGAATGTGTTTCTAACAAAACAGCTACCATGTTTTCTAAATTAAAAAAAGAGAGAGCAACATATAAACTATATTTTCTTTTGATCAAACTGCACTCAGTATAAAATGGGAGAAAACATGTTTCTTTCTTTCTTTCTTAGAATGTTGATATTTAATTATTATTTATGAGAACTGTCTTACCGGGCAAGATTCGTGTACTTTTGCCTGATTCTTTTTCTTTCTTGCATCTAACATGTTTATTCAAAAACCAATAAATAATAAAAATAATGTATTTACATAAAAATAATGAAAAAAAAAATATTAAAACCATTTTATTTACATAAAAGTTACAACAGAAAAATAATTAAAATATTTCATTTCATATTAAAAGCTCATACCTGTTACTGAAATTCGTCGACTTCATATTTGTTGCTCGAACCGATGATTGATCTTTTGTCAAATCGTCACCGAAAAAGCCTAAAATCAGCTATAATTTGTTATAGTGGTATGATTCCATATATGCACAATGGCTCAATTATATCGTTGCTATATCATCACGCTGTAGCAGCTATATCTTTTCCATGTTGGACAGTATTTGATCAATACGTCATTACTTCTCGCAATGCTGGTTTTAGAAATCGATGGAGTTCAGTTCGTGTTGCTCGATGGATAATTGTTTATTTACCCATTATCTTTGTTAGTGGTATTATTGATGGTGTTTGTGTTTTACAAAATGGTACATTTACTCTATTTAATACTTATTTCTTAACACCATTTGTATATAGTGTGGGGCCATTACTCATTATGACAGTATGTACATTGAGTACTCTACGAAATCTTCGTTCAATACGTAGTTTCAGACAACAAGGTTATTTAACTAGACAAGCTCGTCGAATGCTTATTCCTCAAGTGATTGTTTTAGGTGTATCTAGAATTCCATTTGGTTTTCAAAGTATTTATCTTGAATTAACTAAAGAAATTTAAAAAGATTCTTTTCGATTGGCTTTGGAACATTTCTTTGATCAAGTGATACTTCTATTCTTTCACTGTAATTATGTTTGCACTTTCTATATTTATTTGTATGTGTCAAGTGAAGTGCGAAGAATTTTCAAAGATTTAATTTTCAAATGTCTTCGGCATAATAATATTGTAACAATTCGTTCTACAGCTCACAATGAAGTTCATTGTCGAATGTTGAATATGACTCAAGATTCATCTCATAAGGAAGTTGTTATCGCTGCATATGCAAGTGACTCAATAGATACAACTGATGTATGAGAATGACACTTGTCAGTATATTTTTGATTGTATAATCAATGTTTCCCGTTCATATAAATTATATATATTGTAACTCGTGCCTTGTACATTTTTAGATTAATTAAAAAATATAATCCGAATAAAGTTAGTATAGAAGGAAAAAATACTTTATTTAATCATACTATTTATTAACAATGATAGGGTGTGGGTATAGGTATTATATTTATATCACACTCACACCCATACACACACACCCCACACTCACCCTTACACCAAGCGGATTATGGATGTGAGTTTTATACTTATCTCTCATACTCACATCCACATGGGAGATTAAAAAATAAATAAATAGAAAAAAAATAGTTACAAAGGAATAAAGCAAGAATTTCAGTAACTAAATTTTTAAGCGCGGATATTATATGTTGTAATAACAATCTCTTATTTTTACTTTCCTGTATTTCATCATCATGTTTCAATTAATATTGTTGTATTCTGTTACCATTTGTATGACACTATGACAACATTTTTAGAAAATTTATTTCTTTGAAATGACGAAGCAAAAAAAAAATAACGACTCTCATAATCAGCTAGTTAAATAAAGTTTATTTAATTGTTAAAAAAAATAAATATTTTGTAAATAAGAATAACACATTCTTTGTGTGGCATTTATATTAAAACAAAAACAATTATTCATATTAAAAATATCTTTTTTTTTCTTTCCTTAGTTTTAAAAAAATAATTCTAACAATATTTTTTTTTTCATAAAGAATTTGCATCAAATTGAATACACAACAAATTTCTTACTTTACTTTGAATAGAAGAAAATATCTTTTGGTAAGTACTGACTTTTGTATAGGTTAGAAAAAAACAAAAACAATCTTGATTCTTTCAAATCATTATAAAGACTATCGAATGAAAATTTCTAGACAAATGATATCCATACTGAAGAACAGCAGAAAGATTTTTCGAAGAAAAATAAATAATCAAATATCCAAAGGTTTTATTTATTTAAGAACTACCATAATAGAAAATGGATGACTAGAAAATTGTAGAGAAAATAGAACATTATCACAATAAATTATCATATATGTTGGCTGAATCATACTTCCCTGTATAATTTCTATGGGGATAGATGCATATATTTTTTTCTTTATCTGAAAGACTTTTATAATTAAAAATATAATTATACAAATGAAATTTTTGCAGCTAAAAGATATATGTTTGATATTTCAAAATCATTTTCACATAATAGATCGATGTTTAATATGTAAATCATGATGCTATGAAGCCAAGCAAAATAATATTTTTTTTTCCAAAAATACGAGAAAACTATAGTTTCATCACTGTGCTTATTATTTCTTAAGTTTTACAATTAGCTAAATATAAATTAAAATTTATTTCGTGAATTACCTTAGAAAATACGCGTTATAATTGATATTTTAGATAAAAAAATTAGAAAACAATTATTCTCTCGTATATGAATATAATTATATCATAAGAGACGCCATATCTTATTCAGAATCGTAAGAAAGAATAGTTTTCTAACTGTACAAAAAATATTTTAGAATATGAAAGTTATCTATATAAAATGCACAAAGAAAAGTTTTTCCTATTACGATATTAAAAATAAGTAAAGCATCAAGACGGTTACTGTGAATCATTTCTTCATGTTTGTTGAACGCACCTTGAATATTCTTTTTCTTCATTTGATGATTAAGAGAAGAAAAAAATAGAAAAGATTACATTTTAAATTAAACAACTAGTTTGAATGTATTCTCAATCAAGAAATTGCTGAGATGCAGATTTTACAAAAGTAAAGTTTAATTATTTCAATTGGAGAAAAATATATATTAGAATATCTTGAAAAGATGCATTTTCTTGTATTGATATATATTCGAGCTAAATATAAATACTTAAACAGATTGATACATATTACATACAACAAAATTCGATCTATGAAAAACTTATTGTGAATTATAATACTAGAAGATATCGATAGTAAAATGTTTTCATTGTTCATATTCTCTTTCTCATAGAAAAGAGTGCAGCAAAAATAAACTGTCTACTTGTGGATTCACTTTTCACTGGTTGATCGACGAATATCGACCATACACCTATATTCTATTGGATTTTGCAATAACTAATTCGATGGTAAGTATTAATTAAATTAATAATTTTTGTTTTTTGTGTTTAAGTTATTTATAATAATAAATCGATCGGTAAGTATTTATGAATTTAAGTAAATTTTTTTTTTTACTTACTTTCTTCTTAGATTATTATCAAAGATAAACCCAACAGCAAGTATTAATTAAAATAAATGAACTATTCAATCTAGTCGGAGGATCCGATTATATTGTTTTTCTTATTCGATATCTATGATATATAGAAAAATAATTACTTAACAAATTATAGTACTCGTATAATACTATTGATCGATCAAGCAGCCTTATACGAATAGTATAGCTCCTAAAAAAAATTATGTTTTCTTGATACATCATAGAAACTGCATCAGAATAAAAAGAATTGGAATCTCGGCCAGACTGGTCGCTACAAATATCGGGTTTTATATTATTTGGAGAGGAAGGAGATACGAAAAGCTTATGAGAATACGATGAAACACAATGTCGTAAACGATCTTCCAGAGATATGATGAAAATAACAATCCTTTTAAATATACAGATCATTTTCTATCTGTATTATCTAGCATATAAATGCAATCTCTAAATTTGTGTTTCACTAACTGATCATGTAATCATTTTTAGGTATGCAGAACTACTTGATATCATAAACTACGTCTTAATATAGTAAAAATTAAGCTCTAATGCGTCGTATCAAGCACACAGATAGCGACATAACATTCATCTATAAACTTTTAAATATTTATTATGCGAAAGAATATGTAGTTGTATGAAAAAATCACCAGGATGAACTCTTAAATACTATTTTATTTTATAATTGCTTCTATTGTATAAAATCATATCTCAGAAGTGTATGGAAACGCTTAGAAACAGTTTTTATGAAAATATTAAAAGATGGAGTATATACGAGTTACATTATATGAGGTGAAGGACACTTTATGAAAGAAAACTTACGGAATGTTATCAAGATATCTAAATGTATCCATTAATATGAAAGTGAATTCTATTTTAGATATATAAAATGATATTGTTTGGTTTTCACAATGTTTGGCTGTTTCTATCGATTGTTAGACAAATATCGGGTAAGAATTCGATAAAACTATTTACTATATTCTTCGAAAGAACCTTCGCCGTATTTTCTAGTCGAGAAATGATCAGACCAAATATACAATGCACATTCCCAGAGTTCTCTCTTGAGTTTTAATCAGAAGAATCCGGCTGCCGGAATCACTAAGGTATCTGCCGATAAAAGCTCGGCAAACATCCTACTAAATCTAATAGTTAGATTCTAAATGTAAGATTTTGAGTTTATGATGATCATTACTATTTGAATTGTATTTCATAGTTCTATGATTTTTCACAGGTATTTCATACAATCAACCAAAACTTTGTGCAAATGCAACGTGGAACCAGACGGCTATAACTTTTGCCAATATCACCACGGTTGGCACACAACCTGTAGGCATGTTTATCAATACAGATAACAGCGTTTATGTAGCTGATCAAACGAATGGGAGGATTCAAGTGTGGCTTAACGGAAGTACTACACTTACAGGCACACTCTCGGGTAACTTATCCGTACCTAATAGTGTTTTCGTTACGGACAATAGTGATGTTTATGTCGACAATGGCTACACAAATTATCGGGTTGATAAATGGGGATGGAATTCAACAAGCAGTGTTCCAGCAATGTATACGTGTGGACAATGTTACAGTCTTTTTGTCGATATCAATAATATGCTTTACTGCTTAATGGGTGCGTATCATCAAGTTGTCTCGAAGTCACTGAACACACGTTTAAATGTATGGAGTATTGTCGCCGGTACAGGTACAGCTGGATCAACATCGGTTACACTTAACTATCCATACGGAATCTTTGTCGATATTAACTTGAATTTGTATGTAGCTGATACTTACAACAATAGGATTCAAAAATTTGCCTCAGGACAATTGAACGGAACAACAATAGCAACAGGACCCATTGTATTGGCTGGTCCAACTTCTGTTATACTTGATGCTAATGGGTATATCTTTATTGCTGATTGCTGGAATAATCGTCTTATTGGCTCAGGGCCTAATGGGTTTCGATGTATAGCAGCATGTTCTGGATCATATGGTTCATCATCTAGCCAATTATACAATCCACGTGTCATCAGTTTTGACACCTATGGAAATATATTTGTCACCGATCAACAAAATAACAGAGTGCAAAAATTGTTTTTGTTACCAAACTCATGTAGTAAGTTAAAACTAATTCTCTCATATGTAAAACGATGCATCATTATAAATATGTGATTATTTTATAGATGGAACGACATCAGTAACAACTATCGCCACAGGTATTTTCAAATAATTTCTTATTGACTTATATTTTACTAATTAATAATTTATATTTATTTTTAATAGTAACTTCAATGAATAATACTCAATCAGTTTCTTTAACAACAACAACTGCATCATATTCAAATCGTATGTAATCATTTAATAAGATAGGAATTCTGTTTTGAGCATTTCGATTATTTATGAAATAATTTCAAAAGAGTAATAGAAAATAAATAAATTCATTCTTTATTTATGTCTTTATAGACATAAAAAGGATTTTATTTCGGGTTTTGCTTAAAAAAACGTGAGGGTATGAATGTAGATATGTAATGGCTGGGTGTATTTTTGATAAATAGGAAATTAATGGATATATATTTTTTGTAGCTATTTCATACAATATGCCAAAACTCACTGCATATACTTCTTGGAGTTCCAATGGAATAACTTTTGCGAACACCACTGTGATCGGAACATATCCTTACGGTGTATTTATTGATAATAACAATACGGTATATGTATGTGAGTATTCTTTAAATCGTGTTCAAGCATGGCCTGAAGGTAGTAGCAATCCCACAAGAACTATTTCTGGTAGTTTAAACCTGCCATATACTGTTTTCGTTACAAGTAATGGTGATATTTATATTGACAATGGTAATGTAAATAATAGAGTGGATAAATGGACATTAAATGCCACAAATAGTACTGTGGCAATGAACGTCAAATATATCTGTGCCGGTCTTTTTATCGATATTAATAATAATATTTATTGTACACCACTTAATTATCATCAAGTTAATACGAAATCATTGAATAGTAATTCAAATATGTGGACTATTGCTGCTGGTACAGGCTGTTCTGGATCAACATCAAATACGCTTCATGATCCTCGTGGAATTTTTGTTGATACAGATCTTAATTTATACGTTGCTGATTTTACCAATGATAGGATTCAAAAATTCCTATCTAAACAAGTAAATGGGATAACGATTGCAGGAACTGGAGCAACAGGAACTATTAGTCTTAATGGTCCTAACGGAATTGTTCTGGATGCAGATGGTTACGTATTCATTGCGGATTTTTACAATAATCGTATTGTTGGATCAGGACCAAACGGATTTCGTTGTTTAGTAGGATGTTCAAGTATTGCAGGTTCAGCATCTAATCAACTAAATCTTCCAACAAGTTTAAGTTTCGATAGTTACGGTAATATGTTTGTTGCTGATAGTTCCAACCATCGAATACAAAAGTTCATTTTAATAAATACTACTTCTGGTAAATATAATAAAAATTTTTTTTATATAATTAGACAACTAAAACGAAACATTTTAAATCAAAAATATAATATAGAAGAGATTTCGCGGAATACGTGAAGTTTATTTACTGTATATCAAAAATTGTCCCATTTTTTGAGGTGAGAGAAAGAAGAGTTCTCTGTATTTTTTAAATGCGCTCCATCTAATAATAAATCTCACTGAACATAAAACACGTTTTTCTTGAATTTTCATAATCTTTGCCTCAACAAATAGTACATATAATAGTAGATCTAGCTTTCATATAAATGCCATGTTTCAAGACTTGACAGTTAAATAATTCCAATTGGATATTATCGAATCGAATAAGATTCAACTACTGGATTAATTGTTCTGTGTAATGATAATTTGTATAAATCAAGATTTAAGAATATAACATGTCTTAATTCAATCCAAAGAGATTTTCATCTTATTTTAGATTTGATTATTAATCAACCAAGCTTCTGTCCATCTACAACATGGTATACAAATGCTATTACTGTCGCTAATGTCACCACCGTTGGTGTTCAACCTTATGGCCTTTTTATTAGTATGAGCAATACTCTTTACGTAGCGAATATACAAAACAATAGCGTTCAAATGTGGCTAGAAGGAAGTGTAAATCCTGACAAAACTATTTCTGGTGGTTTGTATCAACCTAGAAGTGTTTTCGTTGCACCTTTGGGCGACATATATATCGACAATGGTGCCTCTAATGGTCGAGTCGACCAATGGTTCGTAAATGCAAATAGTAGTGTTCCTTTTATGACAGTTTCCAACTTCTGTGGTAGTATTTTTATTGATATTGAAAATACTCTCTATTGTTCAGTAAGTAACAATCATCAGGTTGTCAAGAAATGGTTAAATGATAACATGACTGCGTCAACTATTGTTGCTGGTACGGGTACTGCGGGATCGGCTGCAAACATGCTTAATTTACCTTATGGAGTCTTTGTTGACGTTGATATCAATTTATATGTTGCAGATTGCTCAAATAATAGAGTGCAGCTCTTTCCTTTAGGGCAGTCAAATGGAATAACTATAGTTGGAAGCGGAGCACTATCAACTATTTCACTCTATTGTCCAAATGGAATTACATTTGATGCCAATGGTTATCTCTTCATTGTGGATCAAAACAATCAGCGAGTTGTTGGATCAGGACCATATGGTTTTCGATGTATATTCGGATGTACAAGTGTTACTGGTTCAGCATCTAATCAATTCTATTATCCACGAAGTCTTAGCTTTGATAGCTATGGAAATCTTTTTATCGTTGATCAATATAATTCAAGAATTCAAAAATTCATTATAGCGTCAAATTCTTGTAGTAAGTTATTTTTAATGCATGTTTTCGATGACACACATTTATCTATTTTAGGTCTTTCTTATAATCAACCAACATTTTGTTATAATGCTTTATGGTATTCTAATGCGTCAACTTTTGCATCGAATAGTACAATTGGTACGTTACCTTATGGTATTTTTATTAATGGAATTAATACTGTGTATGTACCTAATCAAGTTAATAATACTATTTTATCATGGCCACAAGGAAGTGATACATCAACAAGTAATAGTTATAGTAATTTGAGTAATCCATATAGTCTTTTTATGTCTATGGCTGGTGATATTTATCTTGATAATGGTTATTTATATGGTCGGGTAGATAAATATATATTTAATACATCAAATCGTGTTACTGTTATGAATGTTAATGGAAGTTGTTATGGTTTATTTATTGATATTAATAACAATCTTTATTGTTCCCTCAAAAATCGTCATCAAGTTGTTAAACTCTTACTTAATAATGGTACAACCATTCCGACAATCGCAGCTGGAAATGGTTCTGCAGGATCACTATCAAATATGCTTAGTTTTCCTCAAGGAATCTATGTTGATAGTAATTTAAATTTATATATTGCAGACAGTGCTAACAATCGTATTCAATTCGTTCGAACTGGTCAATTAAATGGAGTGACGATCGTTGGTAATGGTTCATCGACAAATATTATACTCAACTATCCAACTGGAATTGTCCTTGATGCGAATGGTTATTTATTTATTGTCGATAGTTATAATCATCGTATTGTTGGTTCAAGTTATTATGGTTTCCGATGTATAGTGGGATGTTCGGGAGGTGGTTCATCTGCGTCTCAATTATCTTTTCCACAAAGTATGGCTTTTGATAGTTATGGAAACATTTATGTTACTGATCGAAATAATAGTCGAGTGCAACAATTCACTCTTCAAACTAACAATTGCAGTAAGTTATTTTTATATAATGAGACATTATGAAATTGTAGTTGATAATTATTTTTTTGCGACTATCATTTGAAAAATTGACAAAAATCAAATGAAATGTTGTCTGAATCATTTGATCTCATATTAATGTTTTTAATATAGCTTCCTCTAATTTGATTGAATAAAGCATAATTATTTCATATTTCAGCAATACCGACCACCACCACCACTACTACTACGAGCAGCAGCAGCAGCAGTACCACTACTACTACTACTACCAGTAGTACTACAAGCAGTAGTAGTACTACGAGTACCACTACCAGTACTACCAGTAGCAGTACTACGAG
>CAJNOI010001619.1:1126-13549 GCA_905250115.1 Adineta steineri | reverse complement strand
GCATATTAATGTTAAATATTATGTTTGGGCGATTCGATTTGTATAAACTTGATGATGAACTTAAGAACATCCAAATTATAATATCAACTAAATGCTTTTTTTACTAATATCTGATATGTTTTTTGTATATAATTACATAAAAGAGTAAGAAGTAAATTATTGATTGATTATTCTATTCAGATTTGAAATAAAATATAAATTGTGTATAAAATTGAATAAAGTATCGTCTGAAACTGGAATTCATCCCAGGTCGAACAATTCGGCCCGGAAACGATTGGTTGTAGAGAATTCCGGTTTATGATATTGATAATATAAAAAGTTCACTCATAGAAAATGAGAAAATAAAAATATATATTAAATTCTATTATAGAATTTTATTTTAAAAGTCGAAGGGTTCGAAATTATCTAATTGCTCCTATTTTTAAATATATATCTTTATCTTCGTGATTTGAGATGTGGGTCTAGGCGAGAGTATACTATTTATACCCACACCTAAGATCCACTGCCTCATACAGGTCAATGAAAATGTATAAATGGTAAAGAATGAATATCTATTGACATTCACATATCCACTTAATTGTTTATTCTCTTCACCGTCAAGCAATGGCTATTGATTCAGTAAGAACAAAATAAAGAAAAGATTTTAACTTGATATTCTCTAATCTTCATTTTTATTTCGATTAGAGAACTTTGTTGATTCTATTCCGTTTTGTAGTTTCGAAGTCTATCAACCTACAGAGAGATATGCCATTAATAACCCGCGTATTCTCGCATGCAATCTTCATTATAAAAATTGTATTTCTTATCAATAGATGAGTTATTTGTTATACTTTCTAAGTTAAAATCCATATCTATCCGTTGTCGTGAATAATTGTATTTGATGACTAAACTACAGAGAAATCTAGTGCTTCGTTTCAATTGCATACTAATCTTTGCAAATATAGACTTTCTTTGAAGGACATCTGAGACTGAATATAAAAACAAATTTCGATAGAATCATGGTATTTTTCTAGAGTTTTTCTTTTGGCGTTCGAGAAATTTTTCATCGAACGAAGAAAGAATGATATTATAACTTGAAAAAGAAAAAATATAAAGGTGACCTCTGCCACGCAAATATTCTGCAAAAAGTTCTAGAACACTCTCTTTCTGTCAATGTATTCTGTACTTATTTTTTCTAAATTTTGTTATGAAAAATAAATATAAAACAATTTTATATTTAGATTCAAGCGCTCGAAGCAGAAATAGAACGATTAAATCAATCGATACAAACCCGAATCGTAGAATACAAAGAAGACAAATTATCAGATGAACAACATACTGAATTAGTTAAAGATGGCGGGATATTAATGATTCATAAAGTAGACCTGGAATTATTATTAGCCGGTAAGTGAATATTCTAGTACATAATCATTATCTAATATGCCTCTTATATTTAGAGCGGAATCGTCGTATACCTGCTGCTGCTGAACAAATTGGGTGGGTGTGGGTGTGGGTGTGGGTATGTAACGGGTATACTACTCATACCCACACCATCAACCAGGGTGTGGGCATTATTTCCGCCTCACACCCACACTCACTCGGTTTTAGCCGTTTATGGCAGATATTACGTCGTTTCAGATGGTCTGAACGATCGACCTGGGCCAAATTAAATTTTTATTTAGTGCAAAACAAGGTATTTCAAGAACTGGAATCACCTGTTTCATTAATATTAATGGGTTTCGTACAGTAAGTTTTTGAATTTCTAGTTTGTTGTTTTGATTAAAACATTTTATTATTTAGATAACTGCAGATGAAACAGAATCAACGTATTCCAGCAATATTAAGCTCGTTCCATATACACGTAGCTTAACAGAAGATAAAATGAATTCTATGATCAAACGAGTAGAAAAATTTGCTAGCCAAGATAAAAGATTAAAGAATCGGCCAATGCTAAAGATCAGTTTAAATCGTAAGTTATTCGTTTCCCGCTGTTAAATTAATAAATGATATAATTTCTCTTATAGATACATATATCTATTAAAAAATTTATTAAATAATGAAAAAAACATTTCAAATGATAATAAAAAAATAATTGAAAGTGTCGTTGAAAAACAAATTCAACGGCTTGCAGCTAATCAAGATGCTGAAGTTGTTGAATTAATGGCACACAAGCAACAAATAGAAGTAATAGTAACACCATTTAATATTCAGTTATATGAAGAAGGTGATTCTGATCTCAGCTGTATAAATTAATATGCATTGATGCGAGATTTTGTTTTAAACTCGATCAAGTGCATCCATAGGCTTTTTTGTGATATATTATATTTTTTTGGTATAAGTAAAAAAACAATGATTGATTGAACAATTTACTAGTACAGTTTGTTTTGTCTAATTATCATACTCTGTCTAAAGCGGCAAACCTTTTAAGAAGACTTAACTCTTAAAATACAAATTATACAATAAATTGATTATAAAATGATATATAGATGTAGATAGATAGATGAATGTTTTTTGAAGGAAATTATTATAAAACAATATGCCAGATTATTCGAATCTTTTATAAACTGTGACTTTCTAAAGCCGCTTCGAGGAAATAAACGATAATAAATTTTTTCCATTCTCTAAAAGTATATTATTTTCATTTATTTTCAGTACACTTTATAGTACGTTCTTAATTTTGATTAGAGCATTATCTCTTATGTGTGTACACCTATTGATTAACTGTAAATGAAATTTAAAATGAATCATTTTTCTGATGTGTTTGACTCCTTAGATTAAGCATGATATTGTGTGATAAAACCAATAAACATATTACTCGATCAGCATTGTGGCAAAAGAATAAAAATCTGACGAATAGACTACTCATAATGATGAGAAATGTTAGAGAGAAAGAAAAACACAATCGGTCATTCATTTTGATTTCGTCGTATCATATCAATGTTTCATCTTGACTATTTCCCACTGACGTTTATATAAAAATGTCGACGCCTATATATATATATATATTTTTTTTTTATTTTTTATTTTTTTAATTGACATAAACAGAGTGTGAGTTTGAGATGAACGTCTTGAATAGCAATCGATTAAGTATGAATGATTTGCCTTATGAAATTTTATTCGTGATTGTTAGCAAGTTGAATATCGGTGGTACGTATTCTCTTATTGATGTTGACCAGCGATTTGCTCAAATACTATTTGATCAAGTTTGTGTTTTATAATATTAATATGACAGTCATAAAAACGAAATCATTTTTTGATTATACATTTTCAACGGACGGGGTGGGTGTGAATGTGAGTGAGGGTATGTAACGGGTATACTACTCATACTCACACCCACACCCTTAATCAACAAAAATGGGAGCATATTATCAACGTGTTTCATTATGTAATGATAAAGCGTCGCTTTTATATGTGTCATGAGAACCATGTAAACTACTAAGTCAATCCTACTTTTTAAATTTATTGTTTTAAGATGACACAAGACCTTACCTACACCAAAACCAGCAATAACATAGTCAAAATCGATTATGTGATTAGCAACATAAAATTATGCTGCAGTTGTTCGTACAATGAACCTACCGTCGTCATTAAAATTCTTGTAAGATCAGCATTTAAAAGTTTATACAATGTTATATCTTTCATTTAGAATAATCAAAGAGTTCTCCTCGATTTCGGAAAAATCAACGTTAATGACTACCACACAAAAAAGGGTTCGAAATTACGGAGTAACTCTGATTTTTCCATATGCATTTTTGTTTCAGTAAGTTGAGATGTGGGTGACGGTATATTGTGGCTATAATATTTATACTAATATTTACTCGCACCCTCAAGGCGCTGTTTTTGATGGTTGGAATGATCGTGCTGGGTAAGAAAATTTTCTCTCTCTCCTGTCTTTTTTCTAGATGGTTTAGTATTTTTTTTCTGTCTCATTTGTCTATAAATACATATATATGTAGACATTTACTTATTTATTGTTTTTTTTGTAGGTTAAATTGAATCTCAGACGATGCAATTGATATACTTTATATATTACTCCTAATTTAGTTACACTTAAAACTAATCCATTGTCTTTCGATAATGTCGATTTAAATTTAATTATACAATCTGAGAGATTTCGTCATTTACCAACTACAAATAAAATTAGAATGGCGGATATGTCCCGACAATGTAGATTAATTACAACATTAGATCCGCCGTACAAATACACATTTAAAAAAATCCAGTTTTTCTCGAATTATTTCATGGATTGACACATTTAACAGTTGAAATAAAAACTAAAGAACTTGAACGTATGATTGACTATTTAATCTTAAACAAATATCATAACGTTCATGACTCTTTATTTACATATATTGCAGGAATATCTGCATCGGTTTTTGAAAAGTTAATGATATTTATTCGAAATAAAAAATAATAATAATTATACAAAATCTGTAAATAACGATTTCTATTTATGGTGATAAATTTTGTTCTTTTGAATGTAATTTATTTTTATATATGATCAATATTATTTCTTCAATAAAAAAGAAGATTAAATTATACTATATTTTGATTCTTTATGAAATATCAAAATTCATACAGCAAGTCTAGAGTGATATGATGGTACTGTTAAATAAAGTTCTACTTGATTTTTTGTCCTGTTTTAAATAAGATCCTAATTGTCTTTAATTTTAGAAGTTCAAATCAGTATAATCGAATTTAGAAACGTTTGTTTATTCAAATATTAGAAACTACGATATTTTATTTTCTTTAATTATTTTAGTACTTAATTAATGATTCTGTAAAACATTGATAATTCAGTAACAATAATAGATTCATTTCAAAATAAGACATGTTCTCATTCGAATGTCATGGATGACAGAGTTAACTTGCAATTGGTTTTAAGAAAAAATGCTTTTGATAGCCTTTCTTGAAAATATTTTCACTCAATTAACAATTAAATCAATAGACTTAACCTCTTCGGTAATAAGAATCTCCTACCAGGAATTTATTTCATTACTCAGTATTTTAATATTCTCCAATTGACTTATTTGGGAATATTTTAGTTGTATAATAGTGTTTGTGTGATAACGATGAACAAAATCATATTAGAATGGTATTATTTAATGAATCTTACTGGTTTTAAATAGTAGAAGTTTTATTCCGAATGCGATTAACATCTTGAGGATGAGAGCGTGGGTGTGGGTGTGAATGCGGGTGTGGATGTGAGATAAGGACAAAATCAACACGTACACGTACATCCATACCCGCGCCCACTGTGCGCACTCGTCACAAAAAACCTTTTCTTTTATCATTCACAGCAACAACAAAAAAACAGAACGAACAAAACTGGGTGTCATTTTTTTGTAATGCAGAGAAAAAGTGAAGATAAAAACGAAAAAAGAATCTGAATAAACATTTCGAATCAACTGAGATGTTGCCTTTCATCGCCACTTTTTTCAAAATTATTCGTTTAAATTTCGACTTTGATGTCCAAGGAGATTTTCTAAATTCAAATAAACAATCATTTCAATGAATGATTTTCTTTTAAAATTCATGCATAAATTCTCCCATAATCTCTTTCGCTAATATGCATTTTGTGTACCAATTAGAGAAAGTGTAGAGTTCTCTTCATCGATCGAGCAATTTTTATTTCTCATACCGCATGAATAATTTTAGCAATAGTAATGAAAAGATTGATCATTTTTGAATCAGATCAAATATTCAACGGATCAATGATGGGAGTATGCATGTTAGATATGATTCAGGAAACGCCTGTACTCACCCAAATCCACACCCACACCCACACCACACCCCACATATACATGATCTTTTTCTACAAGTTTTAAATGAAAAATTTCATACACTGCTTAAAGCTTACACTCTCGAAATTTGCAATGTGAGTATTTTTTTACATGCAAGGAGTTATCAGTAATTTCTTCATTCATATGCAATAGAGAAAAGACTCTTTCACTACATAGATAAGAGTGAAAAAAGTATACACATCTTCACCTTCACGTTGGTTATTTCTAAAATTTAATATCTCTTTCAAGTGCGTCAAAACATTTTCTTTACTTTCCAGCATACAATACATTATACGACATAATCTCCACAACACTGTATCATAATCAAAACTTATCATTTGTTTGAGTAGTAAATATGTCTCTTTGCAGCTCGTCCTCGAGCTCCTCTGGTAGTTTGTCGACTACTCAAGGCAAATTGAACCAAATTTGGAAAAAGGTTCAATGTTCAAATCCTTTATTAGCTAGTTTATGTGATGTCAATAATATTGATACAAATGACATGAAGTCAGTGAAAGGAACAGTACTGCCGACAGGAGGTATCCTAAAAAAATTGGGAGCTACAATCAACCTCCATCTTTTACAGAAGAAGCATAAGTATTATTTTCATTTATTTGTCGATACGGCACACATATGGACAGAATTATGTTCACCTATGAATGACTCCAAAACTATCGATATAACCAATGGCACAGAATACACAGTTCAAATGGAAAACTCAAATGAAGATGCAGATGACTTCGTTGGATTAGATCAAGATAGTTTTCAACCTCAAGAATGGTCAATGACAATTTTTTCGACAATAAAAGATGCATTGTATTACTTTTCCAAACCACGTTATATTAAAGAGCCATGTCCACTGCGCTCTCCTTTGACTCTCATCGAACCTAATCTTGGCATCCAACGTGGAGATGTTTTATGTGTCAAACGATATACATCACCAATAAAGTATGATGAAATTTGTTTTTAAATTTTAATTTTCGAATTTCTAGGATTTTCAACAGAGCATACAAAAGTGATATAGCTTCTTCAGAGCTTTTTCTGTCGAAATCTGTATAGTCTTGGAAAATATGTATTCTCGACATCAGGTCTCATTTCGCAAAATTGTTCTCTATTTCAGATATATTCTTTTTCTTACCCTTATTTTAAGTCTCTTCATCATTCGAACTCTCACCTCGTCCTCAACATAATCGTCAGTACTATCCTCGTTACCAACCTAAGTCATCTAATCTTCTCTCACCATACAATTAAAAAACTGAGAATGTTAAAAAATTTCAAAATTTTCCAGCTTTAAATTTGTAATTGTTTCAGAATTTAAACAGCTCTGAAAAATCGAGAATTCCGATAGTTTCGATTATTTTCAAAATTCTAAAATACTATTTAGAATTCCACGAATTTGGGATCGGACGAAAAATGGTTATAATGTGGCGTATAAAACATTCTATCATTTTGGAGTGTACGTAGGAACTATGAAGACTAAGGACGGTATCGACCTTGAAGATACTGTGATTCACCTAACGAAAGACGTACCAGCTGCAAATATATGCATCAGTGCCGTTCCGCTAGTTGGTAATGAGAAAAACAAATGTTTTGTAATCGAAAAATCAACAACAAAGCAGTTACCATTGTTATTCAAAGTGATATATGAAAATCGAACGCATTCACAAAGAAATGAAACTGCAGAGAGAGCACTGGAAATCTATCTAAAATCGGAAAACTATGGGAAAAAATATAATATTTCTTCGAACAACTGTGAACATTTTGTGAATATATGTGCTTTCGGCACACCTTATTGTGAGCAGTATGCACAGCTGCAGATGACAACGATACCCCGTATCCTCAAAGGATGTCCCGTAATCGCAAAATTTGCGCGATGGCTCATACTTATATCAGCAGAAGCATCTGAAGGTATGTTACAATTAGGTACTCATTTGTCATATATTGGTGAATCTGTGACTCTGTTAATGCTTCTGTTGGAGGCCGCTGTCCGATTCCTCTGGGATATTTTTCTGCTAAAAAAAACAGGTTGTTACGCAGATTCCAAGCTGAAGCATCTATTTTTAAAACGATTTGTAACGATGGCTCCAGAATTAGTTGTAGCATTCAGTTTCTTATTGGTGTCGATTCTAGTTGCCGTCAGCGGACCAATTGGTATTGGTATTGGAATAGCTGGTCTCATCATCGTATTCGTATTACGCTACACAGCAAGACCCCGCATCGAACGTTGGATCGAACAGCGTGAATTTGCACGTTATGAAAATTTTCTTAAATGGCATCCAAGCGAAGTGGCACGGCTAACAGTGACCTTTCCAGAAGAGAATGAGATTGATCAGAACCTTCTGTACAAATTCGAATTAAAAAAGCTTTCTGGAAAAGCTATAAAGAAAATATTAGAACAGGAACGTCAAAATACTGGTCAAAAACTATTAGAAACTAAGCTTTACTTTCTCAATGAAGAACAATTAAAGACGTTCAGGCAGAATCTGGATGTCATTTTTGGTCATTTCGATATATCAAAAGAAATAGAAGGAAATATTAGTATTACATATAAAGGACATAGACTAAGTGTTCCAAGTTCCGATGAAAATCCTGTCACAGTTCATCAACTCCTTAGCAAGGCCCGATTGAATTGGCAAATCGATTTCAAAAAAGGTGAATGGCTACTATGTACGATGGAAGCTGAAAATCTAGAAAAAAAGTTGATCGCAGCTTTCGACATGCCAGATTCTATTAATCAAATAATACAGACCATGCCAAAATCTTCAACTGAATTAGAACTTTCCTACATAGAATCCAGTCGATGCACATTGTCTTAACTATGACTTGTACTTTTATAATACTTATTTTTATGCTAAACAAGGCGATATACTTTAATCAATAAAAAACCGTGTTGTAGAACTACGTGTTTACAGAATTCGAGAGTTAAACTTTATTTTATTGAATTCATGACATTGCAAGAGAAGCCAGGTATTTAAGTTTTGTATATCTAAATCAATAATTAACGCTGATACACCCACCTTCCAGAGTATCACTTGTCGACCACCTAAGATCCATGTGGACCCCAGTTTCATATGAGATGAAAATAGAGGGTGGGTGTGGGTGTGGGTGTGGATGTGGGTACCACTACTCTTAACTCACGCTAACACCCGCACTTAGCCACACCCGGTTCGACACTAATCCCCACTTTACCGTCAGTAAATTATTCGACAGCTTAGTGAAACTGGAAATTCAAAGGGAAAGAACCCATGCCGTATGCCTTTTTTATAACGAAAAAGGTATAGTTGGAAATTTTCACTGATAACTTGATATTTCATCGTCGAGAAGTCTCTTATCAGTCATCAACAAAGACATGCACAGTCACTTACATTCTTCAAGTAGTAATACAGCAATAGAGAAAGAAAACTTGATAATACGAAGAATAAAAAGATAAATAACTGAAAGAAATACAGAGTAAAACCTTGTTTTTATGTTGTTTCCTTGACCATAAGGATAGAATTTTGAAACGAGAATTGATCTATTTACATGTATTATTTTTATCGATGACATGGCACTTTTTATCATTTTTTGGGTGTGGGTGTCTTTGGGTGAGTTGGTGTAGAATGATTAAATGATCAATAACACACACACACGTACACAAACAATCTGTTAGCGCTCGTCAGGAACCATAGAAATCTTGTGGAACCCGAGATCCACTTTCTTGCTTCCCCCTGGCCTTTAAGTCGTCTTCTAGAAACATCGACTGATTTTCTAGAGAATTTTCTTTGAAGAGGATTTATTTTAAAGAATCACAACATCAATACAACAAAAAAAAGTGAGAATAATAAATACAAAAACTTGACAACACAACACCGAGTTGCTATTTTTCATCGACGTATAATTATGTCGTGTTTTAGATTTATTCTATTGATGAAATCGATAAGTCAGTTGCATAAGAAAAGTTTTCTGATCTCGTTTCTAAAAGTTTTCGAGACCAATAAATTGGTATAAAATGCAACACAGTTTGGAATGTAACTACTAAACAGACTAACATACAGCAGAAAGATACTGAGTTGACGTTGCATTGGATTCTCCGTGCTAGAATCAGTAAAATGTTGGTACATTAGAATAACCGATAACATTAGGCTGAAGATAAGATAGATGCTAATATTGGTAAATAAAATTCTAAAAAGTTGTCGATCTTTAGCATGAGGAGTATGTAAAACATTTCTTCCTATTATTTCTGTTCTTGATAAATCAGGAACCACTCTTGCATGACCCACGGCCACAATGTTCTTTATCGTCCACAGTCCTAAAATTAACATAAACAATGGAACGAGTATCGCTTTGACTATTAGGGAATAATAACTTGTAAATTGTAAATAGGCATTAGAACTGAAATAACAAATAAAATAATTAGGTAGAAATTCTATAATATCTGTTAAGATCAATGCATGAATATGAAATAACATCCAAAATATTGTTCCACTAATAATACAAATGTAAGCAAAACGATGCGTACTACGTTGACGTGTTAAAGCATTTCGTGAAGTAATTAGGACTCGATCAACTGAAGCCAAAATCAAATAAAATGGACTTAGAATATCTTCAACAAATGCTATATAGACAGTAAAGTGACAGTAACTTAAATTGCGTGCAGCATAGTTTATGTTAAAACCATTCGATAAGACGGCTTGAATAAATGTGGTATAGATAAAGAGAAAATTAGTAAGATTGTATACTATTAAATAGTTTGAACATGGATTTTTCCGTAAAGTTTTCTTTGTAAAAATAATTAAATTAAGAATACAACTAACACTACCAATGATCATAAATATTGGACCACCTATTTGATATAGGTACATCTGGACGGATATTAATCGTGCGATAACAGATGATTCTGAAGACATTATAATCGTGTTTACTCAAGAATCTGATAAACTAAGAGAAAACAGCACTTTATATAAGAATTGAAAATGTTCTTGTGAAGATTTCTATTTCATAATTAAAGTCTAGTGGATTCTCGAAGAAAAGAAATGCACGGATTAACTTTTCTATAATGTAAATTAGAAAAACATCACTTTTGCTGTTTGTATAAGAGAAAATGATTATTAGGAAACATCATCACAACTACAGACAGTTGAGATTTTAATCATTGATGGATGTCTTAGTAAGTGTCATCTACTGAATGTCGAAAAGAGATTAAATTCATTCTTAACCATGCAGAATATTTCTTGACAGGTATTACTACAAATAACAATAGTTTACTTTGTGTAATTAGTTATGTCACTTCTTTTTGTCAGTATTATAAAAATGTGCTGATAGTCTTTTTCTCTATTACCAATGATTTGTGAGAGTGCTGTCGGATTTCGATGCTATATCGTTGAAACATAATAAAGGGAATGTAAAGAGTATCCATAAAAAATAAACAACGAAGCGGTTGAAAATCATTTTTTCTTTGTCATTTATCGAATTTAATGACGAGCAATAGTACGAATACAATGAATATTTTTCAGAGACAACAATAACAGAATTATCAATGAACAAAAATGAACCCAGGTGATTCAATCCAGTCTCTAGATCCCACGGAAAACTATCGTTTTGCAGATCGAATTCCGGATCAGATCACGTCGGAAAGGGTGTGGGTGTTTAAAAAGCAGACTGATCTACCTATAAACATTAAATATATTTAACGGCAATAATTTACATATAATTCACTGTATCGCAACGGTGATAAATAATTTCATCGTAAAATAAATTTTAAAAACTTTTATTTAACATTTCGAGTCATTTAGAGAGTCATTTTCTAGATGTACAAATTCCATACAATTTATATTTTCACACTTTTCATTTTCTACATACATTCATCTTAAAAAACAGTTGGAAAACTGCAGAGAAAGAAAGAAAGAAAGAAAGAAAGATAGAAGGTCAGAAAAATCAGAGAACAAAAATACGAAAGATTAATGAAGAAGCAAGAACATATAATATAACCAGGTTTTTATTTATATATGTGTATCCTTTTATAATCAAGTTATTCTATAATTTTTTATGATAACTGGACAAAAAAAATTTACTAACAAATTATTCAATCTATCATTGTTTTCTTTACTAAAAATCAAAATCTACTATTGTTTTTTAGTTATATTAAAAAAATATAAAATACAACGAAAAACGCTTATAAATGCACTTGATCGAGTTTAAAAAATATACTGGATCAATGCATATTAATTTGAACAGCTGAGATCAGAATCATACTCTTCATATAATTGCGTAATAAATGGTCTTACTATTGCTTCCATTTGTTTTGCAATAAGCTAGGTGTATATGGAATGATTTTAATATTGTTATAATCTGTTGTTCCTCTTTCATCTACAGTCATCTAAATAACAAAAACTTTTAATCAAATCAGTGGACTAGAAATTCAAAAGCTTGCTGTCAGAATACCATTAACATAAATGAAACAAATGATTCCAATTATTGAAACACCTTGTTTCGCACATCGAATACCAGTGACATCATATTGACCCAAAATATGATTATGTCCTGATATTAAACTTTCACTTTCAACAATTTTGAAAGTAATTACTTGTTGTTTAGAATAAGATGTTGTGGGTGTGAGTGCATGATTAATACAACCCACGTTCATCTCAATCAACAATGACAACCATAACCACACCCTAATTCAAAT
>CAJNOI010001618.1:0-11343 GCA_905250115.1 Adineta steineri | reverse complement strand
ACCCACACCCACACCCACACCCACACCCACACCCACACCCACACCCAATAATTAATTAATGTTTTTTATAAACTTGACTTGGAATTACCTGAAAAAATATATGTTAATAAATATAATTTGTAATTTGTTTCTATAATGAACACACTAATAGCATCAGTAATTGTTGTTAAAATTTCGTGAACGTTATCTTTTTAAATTATAAACAAATTTGCTTTCAACGTATACTATCGTATAGAAAAGAAAAAAATATCAATAGTCCGTCAAAACTATTCTATATAACGGATAATTAACTAATTGTTTTTTTTCTTCCTTCGCTTGCTAAACATAATAACAAACATGGTAACGTGTATTTGGATATCGTGAGGAGCAAAAAACTATCAATTTCAAGGTCATAATTTCAACACACTCGTCCACATTTTGAACAAACCATTATTGAACGTTGTTCAAAATATTGATCTATTATTTCGTTGCATATATAGCCTTCTTTTCGCTTTATTGATTTATCTGCTCGAAGTTTTTTAATATTTTTCTGACAAAATGAACGATTGAAGGAAAACAATTTCTCCTGAATTTATTATTCATTTTTTTTGATTGAACCGCTAATATGTGATAGCCCTGATAATTCTGTAGATATTTGCTAGCAAAAATTTTTCTTGATTTTGATTTCGACACGTGATAAATAAGTGAAATACTGAAAAAAAATTATCTCCAGCCAAAATAGCTAGTGCGTTCGCTTTACGTACATTTTTTTGCTGGTCGTTCGCTTTAAGTGTAATGCATTTAAAGCGAACGAAAGGATGATTTTTAAAAAATTAATTAAAAATTGAAATTAGCATGGATTGAGCTGAACCGCTAGAATCTGATAGAGTTTAAGATGGGGAATCGAATGATATCAATTAAAAATATTTTCGTTGAAATCTCTAGGCAGAAATGAGTAAATTATTTTCTTATTTACTTTTTGCTTGTTCTGTGCTGACGCGTTCGATTTAAGAGCAACTTTTTGCGGGTGGTGGGTGGGTGTGGGTGTGGGTGTGGGTGTGGGTGTGAGTGTTGATGTTCTTATCATTTATCAACCTTCACCCACACCCACCCACACCCACACCCTCAAGTATTATTGGAGTGCCCATCTGATACTCGAAATGCTATTCCTATCGAGAACTTATGGTCGATCGTAAAACGCAAAGTTGAAAGAAGAAAACCGAAAAGTATTAATAAACTTGAGCTTTTTTTATGTGAAGACTTTAAAAATGTTGATGTTAATATTGTAGTAAAAATTGTGATGTCGATGAAAAAACGATATTTGTCTCTTATTAAATCTGAAGGTGAACGAATGAAATATTTAAGTATAGTGTTTAATAGTACTCGACATAGGCTGTCAATCAGCAATGGAAACTACTTGAGAGTGACTTATATATGGAAATATATTTACATAACAAGATGTGCAAGTTTTTTTGAACCGGTCTGTATATAATTTCTGTTTAAATTATGTACGATAATTCATTTAGTTGAGTTGTATTTTTCCGATTGAAAAAAATCTTATTCATTGTGATCTCAATCGATAAAAAAGAGAATAAACTAAAACAAGGAAAACAACAAGATTTTTATTTATATCAGATTTTATTGAGCTCAATCAGTTTTTGAACATGCCGTACTAATATATGTTGTGAACCTAATGCAGTCGATTTCGTTCCTTTACACATAGTCATTTGATCATCACGTAATGTTAATGAACATTGTTTTGTATGAAATATATGCATTAAACTATTATCAGTTGTTCGAAAGACATTTAAAGTTGGAGATCGAACTAATTTATCATAAAGGTCCACATCTTCTTTTCCCCATCCACTAATTTCAACATTCCAACTACCAATTTGTGCTAAATCTGCTTTATATATTCCAAGCATACCAAAACCATATTGACGCCAATGACCAATATCATTTCGAATATGAAATGAAGTAAGATTCGATAATATTTTTGGTAATTCCCAATATTGTGGATCATATTGGCTAAATACAGTTGGATAATAAACTTGTTTATTAAAAATAGTATGATGACGTATACGTGGAAATAAATCACGAGTAAAAACCATATCAACATCAATAAAAAATAACAAATCTGTATCATTAAAACGTGATGCACCATATGAACATGCATAAGAACGTGTAAAATTTCCATTTTTAACTTCAATTAAATGTATACGTGACATTTTATATTTTTTAATAAAATTTTTTATATAATTAGCTATTGTTGACATACGTTCACCACTATCTTCTGCTGTTTCCATTAGTATCATATAAAGATGTACACTGAGAAGATCCGAATCATTTGAATACATAACAACACGATCAAAATTTATAAATAAACGTTTAAGAATAGGAAGACGTCCACTAACAGGTACAATCAGATGAATAGGTATAGACGGAGTAGATAACATTATAGTCCTGGATGAGTTAGTCATCATCGGTGAAATTGAATTATAAGAATCAGCTCCAAAAGGAGATAATATTGTACCTGAATATGATGATGAAAGTTCACGAAAGTAAAGTGGATGAAATCTTTGCACAGCATACACATGTTTTCGTACGGGTATCTCAAAAAAAGAATTGTATTAAACTAAAATATTAAATAATAAATATATATATAACTTACTGACATTTTTTTACCCATATATTTTCGATAGATAACATGTAAATGTAAAATATAATTAATACCAAATCTTGGTTTATATTTATAATAACCATATAAAGTTTTTTTATACTCTACAAATCGACCCATGTTTCTTGATATTTTATTTATTTCTTCCATATATGTTCGAACAACTTCATTAAAAGATTGTTTATACGCTGAATCAATTGATCGAACAGGTGCTTCTGTATTAGCTGAATATTGACTACCAGTAAATAATGTATAAACACCAGGTTGATTTTTATCTTGAGAAAATTTCTTACTATGTATATTATTTGTATTGACTATTGACTGAATTTTTTCGTATAAAGAATGAAATGTTGCATCATTAGATGAAAGAATCGACTGATTAAAATATTCAATGAAAACATTCCATAATTGATGATCTAAAACTTATTTTCGAAATCAAATTCAGTTTTTTTTTAAAACTGTATTTTTTATACCGAGTGTGGTTTGTTGATTATTGTCTATATTAAACAATCGATGTGTATTATTATATATTGTCATTATTTGTTCAGCAATCAATTGATCAGACATAGTTAATAATTTATAAAATTGATTCAATTGAATTTTTAGTTGTTTATTTTTAGTTTTGTGTAAAAATTTTGAAAGTTTCTGTTTTTGAAGTTTAAGTTGATTTTGTATATTAATAATTTTATTGTAGATATTTATTTGACGACGTAATAACATATTACGTTGTTCAAGTTCAATAATTCGTCGTTGTAAAGCAAAATTATGTACGCGTGTAAATACACGTATATCTTTTATTGAATGAAGACTAACAGCACGTAATATATCCGTTGATACTAAATTTCTTGCTTTATAACCTTTAGTTTTATTTGGATGATTATATAAAATATGTTGCATTTCATATGTCCATGTACAAGATGTATTTGCATAGTTATGTACACAACGACCCAGTTCAACGTCTTCATGAGGAGTATAAAAATTTTTTAAACATTTTTTAATATGTGGAACAAAACGACATAAAATTTCACGAGATAATATTATGCCAGGTCCACCCATACAAAAATTTTCATTTTCACCTAAAGCTAATTTACCATATTTCTCTTTTGTTCCCAGACCTGGTTGACCAATATAATATGGTTTACCTAAATGAAAAAAACAAATAAATCGTTTTTACAATGAGAAAAATATCATACGATTATCAATTGAACGAAGTAATTTTTCTAAATTATCTGTTCGTATATAAACATCATCATCAACACGCATAAACCATTCAAATTTATTTAAGTAATGATCATAAATATATTTCATCATAAGAAAAGATTTTTTCTGTGGTGGATATTTATCTGTAACTGATGGTAAACTAACAAGATTTATATTTGAATCATTTGTTTCTGAACCTTCACTTGAAAAAAATATAACATCTCCTGGTACTTTTTTTGCCCATGTACGCATGACTGTTGGTGCACGTGTTGTTAAAAAATCTTTACTAGTCATTACTGCAATAAGAATTAATTGTTTCTTTTCTGATACACGTGGCATATTAATTGATGAAACAGATATGAAGTTTTTTTGATTAATATTAGAAGTATTTGAATCATTCGTTAAACATTGTCTTATAGTACATAGAAAAATAAGACCCAATTGAAAGCCAACAGCAACAGATATAAGAAATAATATTAATGATAACCACCATGTTGGACTACGAATATTAATAATAACACGATTATCAACCGGAGATGGAAAAGATTCACGTAATAACTTTTTATTTGATGGTAATACAAATGATAGATTATTAGATGAATCCTTAGAAACACAGAAATAAAAGGAATTGATTTTATTATTAAACTTTTGTTTGTCAAGAATGCATAAAATTTATTAATATTTAAGGTATTAAAGTTTTACTTACTACTTTTGTTATGAAGATATTTTCCATCGTTGACACGTATTAGAATATGAAGTTTTATCTACAACCAATAATTACAGTATAATAATTTCACTTAATTGAAATAGTGAGCATATTTTTTTTTAACAAAAACGAAGAAGATGGATTTCACACCGAAATTATCGAAATATCTATAAACGATAATATTTCTTAAGAAATATATCAAATTTTATAACTATAATGATTAAATTACATATATGAATTATTTTCTTCGTTATAAAAATAATCAAAATATTTAATAAAAACAAATAACGCTCCTCCTGCAGATTTGCTGACCCTTTCTTGAAAGAAGCAAAACAGATTTCTTACATTTAAATCCATCTTCACCCCTGAAGATTCGGTTTTTACGGTCGTCACTAAAGTTTTCATTAGTGCTTATCTCATCTGACAGTAGTTGGTTGACATCCCTATGGTCCGTCACTGCCAACTGCTTCTCATTTTATATAAGATCTGTAAATCAACGTGACACCAGCTGTTTTCATTTATCGATTTCTTTTAATCCATGAAATACTCTTGTCAAAGTGACACTTTAATATCCAGATATTGAATATGATTACTTTCTTTATTGAACTCAAAAGCGCAGTATGTGACAGAGATGAACACAGTTTAGGTTCTTCAAATCGAAAACAATCAGAGATATTTAGATCTTGCCTCTAATCGTTCATTTTCTTTCGATCAATTCTCGTCTAAACGTTTTTTCCTTATGATGAGAGACTTTCTGTATTATATATCACTTCTTAATATGAATATTTTTGATATAACAAATTCTGGAACTTGTAAAAAGACTGTTGTTTAATTTATTTTATTTGTTAAGAAACAATTGTAGTTTTAATGTCTAATTGGAAGTATGACTAAACTCAAAATATTTACCTCAAAATCAAGAAAGACATAATCTTAGATGTTTTTTTTACATCCTATGAATTATCTGAAGCCTCCTCATATCAATTAAACTATCAGTGTTTGAATAACTGAAATCAGAATCTAAATCGAGGATTCAAGATATATTTAATCGTCTTTGAGATAACATTCTTCAGCGCAACTCACTCCAGCTTTGACTGAAACCCATCTATTCAGTAATATTATTCTTGAAAAAACACATTTACAATTCATTAATCCAATATTTATAAATCGATTGTCCTTCATGTGAAGAAAATAGACACGAAATAAACTTGAATTCATTTCTCTTGTATCATTTTCCATTGAATTTATAATGTGACTAGTATTTCTAGCAACTCAAATTGTCTTCGATAGATTATTTAAGATGGGTTTCAAAGTATTTTATTCGCTTCATGATACCGACAACACCCATAGAAATGAGTTTATACATATTATCCGGCTATAGAGAGTATCAATACGTCCCAATTCAACTTTTATACAAAAAAATTTGCTGGAATAGTCAAATTTAGAATATACGCAAATTCGTTCTGAAAATCGTTTTGTTGAATATAGGTTTAAAATGTTGTATATATCGAGAAAAACTAATTCCTATAGCTGAGGGTGTAGGTGTGAGTGTGGGTGTGGGTAGGTGAGTGTGCTGTGGTTGCGCAGATGTGATTGTGCTTTGGAAATTACTCCGACTAAATACCAATACGTACATCCACGTTCATAACCACACCCACATCCTCCTTTGATCCACCACTGTCGACTGCTGATGCTGCACACTAAATTCGGAAGTGAAGAAAAAGTCAAACCTTTGTGTTCACTAATAACTCTGATGGGGTCCTATTTTCTAACAAAACGATATTTTTGACATGTTCTGTATCGAGATTTCTCATGAAGAGTGCAAAGGGTAGATTTAATACGTACAAATCAATACCATCCATCCTTTGAGTAAACATATTCAACTAAACTATGTGACTGATACTATTATAAACACAATATCTGTATTTGCATTGACAGCAACGGCATTACTTTCATACATGACGCATTAATATTTGTGTAGAGACTTTTATCTAATCAAATCAGACCGAAACTAACCGCAGGTTCATTTCTTCGCTCCTGTGCCAGGAAAAATGGCGAACATCCTTTTGAATGACACTCCTTTTGTCTATTTCACTAATACGTAAGGTAAGAACGTGAATAAAACGAAAAAAAAAGTACCGATTTTCAAGTTTGTTAATCGGAGAAATTCTAGTTTTTAAAATATTCGGCCCCGAAAAAAACGTAGCCCTGTTTTGAGAATATATCTATCTTGTAGAGAATTTTCGGGCTATCAGAATATCTAATTACTTTTTTTAAAATTCATTGTTAAGGCGAGGATATCTCCAAAATACTAAATAAAAAGACACTTAAAAAATCAACGATTTTGGAATTTGACCATGAGGGTGTTTTCATTCCAGTTGGTTATTTTTTCACGAGGTAAAAGTTAAATACCATCAAAAGGCATAGTCTGATAGAGAATTCCAAGATCTATCATACGATTGTAACTGAAAAAGGGGTGAATGAATAATACGATAGAATATTATTTCGTTATTGCTGCAGCAGTTTATTTATTTTAAGTTGTGATCACAATGACAAACTAGAGGAATAGCGTTATCACTATTCTTTGTGTAGATGAAATTCGCTACGTTGTACTATACTCTAGTTGTATCTCATATACTACAGAACATCGTCTTATATAGATGACACGAAGAAGAACAGAACAGAAGAAAGATTGAATGAAAGGGGTGAAAGACGAGCAGATAAACTGATAATATCTTTGACAGTGTGTCCGTTGGCACAATGATATAATTACTTTTTCAAATGAGTCATTTTCGAGCGACAAAAAAGGTCAAATACCGTGTTCAACTTTTGCTTTCCAGAAGTATATATATATATATGTCTAAAGACCCCACAGACTAGCATCCCAAAAAAATAGATAACATTTACCACATACATGTGTCATATATATGATATATATTTGAAGACCTGCCGACTCGCAGGCTCTCACCTAAGAAAAATGGTCGGCATATACCACATACATATATATATCTAAAGATCTGAAAATTCACACTCCAGAAATGGATATGAATCATGTACTATGCATATATACGATACATATATATTAAGAGTAGATCACGGCAAGTGTATAACAAGATATGATTAATAAATTAATCTTTTCATAAGAATCTGCAAGATTCGACTTTTGTATTAGTTGAGTTGCCTTTTTCCCATAATTCAGGTACAAGTTAAATGAGCTATTGTATATCTTATTAAATGTAAAATAGTTGATTACAGTGGAATTATATAGAATTATATACTAAAATAGAATAGTGCTGTAGTGTTTTTATCTATTTATATAGGTGGGAAATCTTCTTAGGATTAAAGCAATTATCTACTCAATCACAATGTATGCCGGGAATGAATTACAAAGTAATGCAAGTTCTGACAAACGTTACCAGGGACTAGTAGAACTAGTAGAAATCGGTGTGGGTATGAGCTTGTGGATGAATCTGTTATACCCTCAAAGGGCGCGTCATTTCGATGTGGGTGAGAACGCAGCTATCGGTATTGGTGGTCCATAATATACCTATCAATCCCTACCATACTCTGGTAGCTTTTAGTCGTACCTACTAGACCGTACTAGTACCCATTTTTGAAAAAAAGGCGCTTCACGAAAACGCTTATAACGTTTGAAGGGAACGTGATAGAGACCTGTGGTTTTCGCCGTTGGATAGATCCTGATACGGGACGTACTAATATCAGGTAGCCAAGCATTTGGATCGGGTTTACCATAGGGTGTTTTGGTTTGTAAACTTGAAAAAATTATCATACGGGGAAAACTCGATGAATTTAAAGTTTTAATTAGTGCAATCGATAGCGCGGATTAAGATCTACAAATCAACGAAAACCGCACGTTTCTATCTTTTATGGTTCAAAACTTATAAGCATTTTTCTGAAAGGTATATATTGCTTTTTCAGCCATAGAAAATACCGAAAAACACCAAAAATTAGTAGTATTTTGAGGTTTTGATTGTCTTAAGTTAAGTTTTATGCAAAATAAACATCATATTCGAAATCAGCGCGAAAAATTAAACCAAAAACACTACTTTTCATTGCAAAATATTTTTCATCGAAATTTGACCTGTAGGGGACCACAGGGAAAAACCTAAGAAAAAAAGCTGAGGAGGAGTAGGGTCAAATTTCGATGAAAAATATTTTACAATAAAAAATAGTGTTTTTGGTGTAACTTTTCATGCTGATTTCAAATATGATGTTTATTTTGCATAAAAAGTAACTTAAGACGATCAAAATCTCAAAATACTACTAATTTTTAAGTATTTTTCGATATTTTCTATAGGCGAAAAAGTAGTATATACCTTTCAGAAAAATGCTCATAACTTTTGAACCATAAAAGGTAGAAACCTGCGGTTTTCGTTGATTTGTAGATCTTGGTTCGGGCTATCGAGTACATTAACTAAAAGTTTAAATTCTTCATGCCGTCCCCCCTTCATAATTTTTTCAAATTTACAAACAAGAATGTCCTATACGAAACTCTATCCAAGAGCTTGGCTATCCGATAGTAGTATGTCCCGTATCAGGATCTATCTAACAGCGAAAACCGCAGGTCTCTATCACGTTCCCTTCAAACGTTATAAGCATTTTCGTGAAGCGCCTTTTTTTCAAAAATGGGTATTAGTTCCTACTAGACTCTATTAATCCCTGCTAGGCCGTACTACTCCCTAGTAGTCCCTTATAGACTCTACTAGACTATAGTATAGAACTTAGTATAGTCCATAACAGATTCTAATAGTACCTTGTAGATCATAAAAAGCTTTTCTAAAAGCTTATAGTGATTGCATAAATATATATATAATGTATTTATATATAACATGCATATATCACATATACAATGTGTGAAAGTTTTAAATTACTTTATAATTCATTTCTGGCATGAACTCTTCAATCAGTAACGTAAAGATATTATATATATACACTCAACAAATGTATTAGTTTAAACTTACCAGTATATAAAATCATGATATTTCTATGTTTCTCTAATGTCTATGCACGATGAATAATTATAAGAAATATAAATAAAACTTACCAGTTAAGGATGATGTGATGACGAGAGGATATATTTATTTTGCGAGTAGTCTAGGACAAAAGAATATGAATATAAATGCTTATACACAGGGAAAGCGCGAGTATTTATGCTATGAAGCTTGCCTACAAGTTATCTTTCGTTCTACTCTTTCTTTGTCTCTTTTTTTCTCACTCGCTTGTATAATTATAGTTGGTTTGTTAAGGATTGAATAATCGACCAAATGAAAAACAGCTTATGTCGAGTATCATCCAATCGGCTTGTCTACGTGACGCAATATTTCGTCAATAGCTACGAACACCGTTTAGTCCCCTATACAGTTACCAACTTATTGCTCAGTTTGTGAGCTTCCATATTGATGAATCAATATGATTTTTTTCGTAGAACGCTTATTCATACAGTAAAGATTAACCGGTAGAAAAATTAAATGATTCTGACGATGTTAACTACCTTAAAAATATCTAACAAAAACTAGTATAACAGCGTTTTGTGTATTTTATACATTTTTCACGCAAATAAAAATAAATAAAAGAAAACTTTTTTGTCTTTAGAAAGCTCGTTTAAAACTCCAGAGAAGTGGCTCCAAGAGTATTTCATTTGGACAAAACTTGTTCCACGAAACTAGATTTTTTTCGGTCCTACTGAAGAAAAAACGTCTTTTTATGTAACACCATTACGTGATGATAAAACCTTTCTGCATATCTGACACTGCAGCCAAAAAACATGTTTCTCATAGAATAAATAGACATCAATAAGCTGCGTCTAATGCCAATCACAGTTCAAGCACTCGGCTCACCGCCCACAAAATGAGCGTTGTTTGTTTCTCTATCTAAGATCGCCCAAATAAATTTCTCCTACCCAAGGAATACATCGAAAGCTAAGGGAACATCCTAAAACATATCCGTCGATATCAGCACACAGAAGTTTTTTCACGTATATCATTCTTAGACAAACACTAAATCCAATTCCAACCCATATTCTCATTATACACATTTTTCTGATCGCTCCTCAAACTGCCATCATATTCGCACAATAGCTTCAGCTGTTCCAAAAAATACGATTGAACTTGAAATATCTGAGTGAATATATTACGCAACGCCACTTTCCGCAGCCTCTTCTAGCGGTAATTCCCCAATCCCAATACACTATCACACTAACATTCAATCGAATCTTGGGGTGGTTTCTAGCAATGGCTGCCTGTTTCAACTACTCAGAAAAAAATAAAGGAGCTTTCCGGAACCCGCACGAAAGGTTCTGCGGAAGACCAAAAGCTTCCATTTGGATCAAAAGTTCCAAAAAAACAAACAACAAAATCGACAGAACTCTCAATGGTTCTGAATTGTATCCGCGGGTCGAACCCTGTTCTGCAGAACCTTTTTTTAAGTTCCGTTGAGCAAAAAAGGGTTTCGTACGAAGATCCCAAGCTTTCGAGGGTTTGTATTAAATCCTACAAAACCGCCATGGTTCGGTACGGCACCCTGACGGTTTTGTACCGAACTCTAATGGTTTCAGACTAAACCATAATGGTTTTTTAGGATTTAATACAAACCCTCGAAAGCTTGGGAACTTCGTACAAAACCCTTTTTTGCTCAACAGAACTCAAAAAAAGGTTCTGTAGAACAGGGTTCGACCCGCGGATGTAATATAGAATCATTCAGGATTCTGTCGATTTTGAGGGTGTGGGTGTAGGTTGGTGTGCGTGTGGGTGGGTGTGGGTGTGGG
>CAJNOI010001617.1:0-13562 GCA_905250115.1 Adineta steineri | reverse complement strand
AATGAATAATGATGATTAGAATTTCCGGTATTTTTTGTAATGTTATTAATATGAACAATATATCCTTCTATAGTAACTAAATTTGTTGCTACGAATTGATTATTCTTTTCTGGTAAAGTGCGTTTCATTTGATTAAAAATAAAATATAAACAAAAAAAAGAAGTGAATTTTTTTTATAAAGAAATGCGCGTTTTAATGAATCGATAAGTTAAATAAAACATCGCATTAAGGGGACCCCCCCCCTTTCCCGAGCCAAAAATTTTTTTTTTTCGATTTTTTTTTTATTTTATGTAAAGGTGTATCAAGGTCCCCTCTAGGTGTGCTATAAAACTCAGAACCCCCCAAGGTCGGGAAGTCCCTGGAAAACCAGGTTTTCTGGAAACCACCAAAATAAAAAATTTTTTTTTTTGTTTTTTAGTATTAAGTTATATTATAATGTAACATATATATACTATAAAAATCAGAACCCCCCCAGGTCGGGAAGTCCTTGGAAAACCGGTTTTTTGGAGACCTATAGAAAAAAATTCTATTTATTTATTTTTTGATATTAAGTCATATTACAATGTAATATATCTATAGTATAACCCCCCCCCCCCCAAAGACCAATAGGTCTCTGAAAAACCAAGTTTTTTTGCAACATATATGACAAAAAAAAATTTTTTTTTGTTATTTCTAAAGATGTTTTATTATGTTATCTTCTTCATTGGTGATAGTTGGAACCATATCGACTCATAGAGTCCCAGAAAACTGAAATTGCGGTATCGTATATCATGCATAAAACTCTTATATCAAGTGACATCTTTTCTTCAAATATTTAATTTTCAAGGTTAAATATTGGTCCATTTTTCTTTTATTATTGACCATACTTGATATGCTTGATGCATCTATTGGTCTTATCCTGACGAATAGAATAGAGAATTATCATCATTAGTCATAATCACTTCTAATAAAAATATTTATTTTTATTTTTTATATATATTTTATTTTTTCTTGTTTGATGCAATAAAAATAAATGAAAATACATAAAATCATTTCACATCCTTTGTCCATTGAACAAATTTATCAATAGATACATCAAGTGCGTCTTCGAGAGGTTTATCTTTGTCAAGATCATTTGGAAATCGAAGACGCATCAGTTGAAGTATAACTGGTGGTAGTAAGTGGTTTTCTTCCATGGATTGTATAGATAAAATTTTATTTATCTCACTTACAAATGCCCCACGTCGTTCAACATCAGTTACTTCACCACTATCTGTAGTAATACGATGTCGAGCTGGAATTTGATCGTATTTTTTTTTAAATAAAATACGATGAATACGTGAAGGCATAGTAACTTTTTCATCTTGATAGCAACGTTCAAGAAGTGTTTTGATTGCTTCTAATTGTGCATCTCGTAATGACCGACCATCACTAAATAATAATTATATTTTAGATGGGTAAAAAATATATTGATAAACGATTGCAAAATCAGAATCTTCGCTTCAAACGTTTAAAAAGCACAAAGGTGATAGATAATACTGTACGAACATCGATTGAACATGTATCAACAACAATAGAAAAAAAAATAAGATTATCTCGTGCTCAGCTTCTTACTAAATCAACTGCAACAACACAAACCACTATTGAAGATGAAGATGAATCTGTATCATATGATATTCCATACACAAATGTTAATATTATCGTTAGCATCAACATGATATTAGATTTAGTTAATAAATTTCGTTGTCCTTCATGTGGTCGTGTTGGGAAAATGTCTGAGAAAGTTACTCAACGTCGTGGTCTCTTATACCATATCACATTTTCATGTAAGTGTTCATATGAAACACATTTTCAAAATTCAACAGAACTGGTTCATTCATCTACTTCACGTATGGATGAACTCAATATAGAATCATTCAAATATCACGATACTTATTTTCAGAAATATTCAATCGATAATCACGCTATAGACGTTGGTGCAGCAAAGGAATTCAACATGGGAAGGGTATTATGTGATACTAGAATGAATTCTATGATGGCATGTATAGCAGCTAATGTTATTGGAATCAAACGAACAGGTATGACTACAGTTTTAGGTATGTTGAATATTTTACCACCAGTTCAAATTGAATACTGGAACAAATATCAGAAATTATACTCAAATGCTTTGGATGTCGTAAAAGATAAAAGGCTTGACAACGCAGGTAAAATTCACTTTTTTTTATTTGTTTATCATATGATATTTTGTATAATTATATTTGTAGCTACAGAAGCAAGAGAACAATCATCTGAATCTGCTGATCAACAAGCAATTACAAATATCAAAGTTTCAGTTGATGGAACATGGCTCACTCGTCGTGGCCATTCTAGTTTACATGGAATAGCAACTGTTTGCTCAACATCAGATCCTCCAAAAGTATTAGACTTTGAATGTCTAAGTCGACACTGTACCACGTGTTCTGGCTTATTAGGAATTAGAGAACACAATCCTGAAATGTATGAACAACTTGTAGAAGAACATATACAGGATGGTTGTGAAGCAAATCATAAAGGTTCATCAGGTGGAATGGAGGCTGCAGGTTTGAATAAGTTATGCTAAAAGGTTTTTACTACTATTTGGTATCTCTTAGGGATTGTAAAAGTATTTCGTCGATCAGAATGCAAATATCTTCTACGATACACAACATACATCGGCGACGGTGATGCTAATAATGAACGTGCACTTCGTGATGCTCAACCATATGGAGATATTACTATTAAACGTCTTCAATGTATTAATCATTTTTCGAAACGGTAATATAATTATTATTATGATAATACATCTATTTTTTTAATATAGAATGCGCACTGCTCTAGAAACACTCAAGAAACAATATAAAGGTAAACAATTAGGCGATGGTAAACAAATTGGAGGTCGAAGTGGACGTTTAACTGATGATAAGATTCATCAATTAACTGTTTACTATGGTTCTGCTATTAGGTCTCACGTGAATGATTTAGAATCAATGAAAGCTGCTTGTTGGGGTATGTTTTGTTCATACTAATATCTCTCATAAATATTTTATATTTTAGCTACATTCCACCATTACAATTCTACACGTGAAAATCCTAATCATGATTACTGTGACCCTGCAAAGTGTCATATATACAGATACAAATCATTTGATACTAGTGAACATACTATGGCACCTGATGTAATGAAAGCAATTCGACCTGTTTATGAAAAGATGTGCTCTGATGATACATTATCTAAAGTGGTCGATGGAGGAACAACCAATCCAAATGAATCTTATCACAGTTGTATTTGGTCCTTGTGTCCTAAAACACAATTTCACTCCGCCAGTTATGTTCAAGCTGCTGCATCTTTAGCAGCTATTATTTACAATGATGGTTATCAACTATCAATTATGGGACTGCTTGAAAAATGTGGTATTCATAGTAGAACTCCTGCATGTGTTAGGATGGCCAAGTTACTTGATGATGAACGAATACAAGAACATAAAGTCAAAACCAAATCCACGAAACAAAAAGCACGACAACGACGAATACTAACTGAACAAAGTCTCAATAAAAACGAAAAATATAACTATGCACGAGGAGGATTTGACTGATTGTGTTAAAACTTTTTTTAAATAAATAAATAAACATACCTTGAACGAATTGTTTTTTGTTGTTTGCTATTGGATGCCATGAATGAAAGCTTGTTGATTTTGTTTCTTCTTATAGAGAGATAAAGTTTATATAGAACTAAAGGATATCTGATGGAACTTACTAAAGAAAAACTTGAGACTGAAGGGTAATACGACTAAAAATTTAAAAGGTATAAATGATAAAAGCAGAGGGCGCAAAACTTTCGATGTCTTTACACATTCAGTTTTACTGACACTTGACTGCCTGAAATAATCAGAAAATAAGTTCTTAATAATTAGTAAAAGATTAATTAAATAATTGCAATATATTTCAGAAAGATGCTTTATTCATTATTACGTGTAAATGTGTTTCATCAGAATATTCGATTCCATTTTATAATTAATTAATAATTAATAATTAGTTAAATCTAACAGCAGATTCAGGTTCTACGTTCTGATCTGAGTTATTTCACTTTTCCAGACAAGACGTTAATTAAGCATAATCAGTTAATTGATTACTGAATTAATTAAATCTGACATAATATTCCGGTTCTCCGTTCAAATTTGAGAATTTTCAATTTTGTAAAAAAACGTTAATTAAGGATAATTAATTAATTAATTAATAAAATCTGACATCAGATTCGGATTCTCCATGTACGAATACCCCTTTTTCAATCTTAAAAAAAAAATTACACGAATTAACGACTAATTAGTGACTAATTAATAATTAATTAATTAATTAATTAAAACCGACTTCAGATTTGGATTCCCCATACTAAACTACCCTTTGTACCACAAAATTAGCAAAAAAAGTAGCGTATTAGTGAAAATAAGTGAAAAATAGTAAAATTTTTTAAAACTTTTTTGTATTTTGCATTTTTCTCGAAAGTAGTTTTTGGGGTACCAAAAACCAGTTTTCCCCCTTTTTCTCGGGCAGTTTAAGTCCGATTGGGCTGAAAATTTTTTTGGTGATACTTTAACTAGTTTGGGGGGAGGGTTTTTTTTTTTTTGTTGATATCTCTTAGCAATAAAATTTGGCAGGATTTGCAAATTTTTGAAGATCCTAAAATGCTAGAGATTTTTCGAGATCTTCAGTATTTTGGCTCTCCTGCCTAAAGTTTTAGGACTTTTTCAAAAAAAAAAAAAACCCTCTCCAGAACTTAGTTGGAGTATTACCAAAAAAAATTTCAGCTCAAACGGATGAAATCTGTGGATTTGCAGGGGGGAAAACTTTAGGCTATTTTTGGACCTTGGGGTCTCCAAAAGTCCATGAAGGGGGGGTCTGACAAATTTTTGTCCGCTACAACTTTTGTTCCACTACTCGAGACCTATCCACCCTGAAAATTTCAAGAATTTTTGCCTTGCCGTTCCCCAGAAACCCGGGAAAGGGGGGGGGTCCCCTTAATAGGTTCAACTAATAGTAAAATTATATTTATAGAATGAACATGGTTGAAGTTAATTGATTTAATTCTAAATGAGTTGACGCTATGTATGTCGATTGTTCTATTTAAAAATAAATGACTCGTCAACTGATGTCATATAGATAAAGAATTTAATTCTATTAATAAAATTGTTCATTTTCTTATATCATTTGTTTTAATAGTACTAATTTTCTTAGATTAAATTGCATTTTGACTACAATAAATAATAATATTAAAACGTTTAGTTATTTTATGTAATTGTATGTAATCTTTATTTTAGATAATATGTGAATTTATTATAATCCTATTAGTTAATTTTATATGTTTTTATAATATTATTATAAAAATTTATACTCAATTTCAATTAACAACTTAGTATATTCAATGAAAAGTCGTATCGTTATCAACTTGTAGATGAGAGTAAGTGTTACAGTGACAAGATGTCACTAGATAAAATATACATCAACATATTTCTGTCGTGTTATTCTTTTGTTTTCCTCTCTCTATCTCTCTCTATCTCTCTCTATTTCTATCTCTCTATTTCTCTCTCCATATATATGAATTAGATATTTTGAATAAAGGCATTCGAAAGGCATTCGGCCTAACCATAACAATTGGCGACCCTGGCTAAATTTTCACCACGACCAACACCACAAAATTAATTTAATTTAAAATTAAATTTACATCAAATTTTAGAGGCCTCTTTTGAAAGAGACCCGGCTCATACATCAACTGATCGAATTAAGATCTCTTAGAAGGAGATCGGATAATTTATAAAGGCCTCTAGAAGGAGACCTGGTTAATTTAAACATTTAAATTATTTAATTAAACGGTAACGAAAAAACAAAAGGGCTAAAATGTCTTCTCTTAACTAAAATATAGTTGTAAAGGACATCTTTCGAATCTAAAAGTAAGAAGGGTCATTGCGTACACATATATATATACATACATATATATATATATATATATATATATATAAAAAAAAAAAAAAAAAAAAGAAAAGAAAAGGAAAATCGTACGAATTAAATACGAAGAAAGATATTCTACATAAAGAATATCGTAATCAAAGAGATTCTAAATAAAGAATATCGTAATCAAAGAGATTCGAAATAAAGAATTTCGTAAATATATATATATATATATATACATTACTACGTCGACAAATTGTAATTCAAAATAAATCGATCACGGCGTTCGGAACACGATCACTGATAAAGAAAACTAAAGAAGAATTATTACTTCATAGTATTATTACACATCAATCAACACGATCATTATCACGCACAAAACCACGTTCATCTTTACGTTTACAATCTCGTTCACTATCAAATAGGAGATTAAATACAAGGTCAATACCTCAACTTAAAACAAATAAAATGACTGATCAGACATTACTAGCAAAATCACTGAAAGCTCGATTAGATGATTTGCCAAATTTCTCAGGACATCCATCCGAGGATGTCGAACGATTTTTAAAAACTATTAAAAGCATAACGAAAGCAACCGATGAATCGGAAAACCAGGAGATTCTTGAAATTGTACGTGGTAAATTAGTAAAATCAGCTGGCATATGGTTTGACAATAATGAAACTGCTTTCAAGAAATGGTCAGATTTCGAATCCGCATTTCGAAATCGATATTTTTCAACAACAATGATTCAAGAGAAATTCGATAAATTGAAAGGAAGAAAACAATCTCCTGATGAATCCATCATATCATACATTGACGATGTTACGACCGTTTGTCAAGAAATTGATCCAACGATGTCAGACCTGATAATAATACAATATTTGATGAGTGGATTACGACCTGATCTTCGGAAAGAACTTTTACGACGGCAATCAACTCTAACATCATTAACCGAATTTATTAAATATGCTAAAATCGAACAAGATATACATGAAACATTTGAAAAATCTTGTCACCTATCACTCGAATCACAACAAATACAATTCAATCAACCAACATTTCAACCATTAACGGCTGCAATTCAACGATTGAGTCATCAGTACCATCCAACAAATAAGGATGATCGGAATTCACGTTCATTTTCCAATCGGAGCTCCGTTACTCAAAGGAACTCGGTTCATCAAACACGAGATAAAACAATAAAAGCACCTGGAAATCAAAATCATCAACATACATTCAACAACAAGTCTTCCAACAATCAATCCACTCCATACCGACAATTGAATCAATGCAAAGTGTGTGGTCGAACGAATCATCGAACAATTGATTGTTTTTATAAAAAATCAACCGGTTGTTTCAACTGTGGAGAAAGTCACTTTGTCCGTGACTGTCCAATGCCTCCGAATTTTCAGTAACTGGGTCACAGGATGGCGGTGCTCCCAGTAAAATTTTCAAGCCATCAACAACAACATCTTCTCCCGTTTACATCAAAATTCGTGTTAATGATCAACCAATTGAATCCATCGTTGATACTGGTTCCGCCATCTCACTTATTCGTCTCGATTTTCTCAAAACAATCCAACACAATAGATTTCTCAATAAACAACATCTATGTCAGACAGCAAATGCAACACCGTTGAATATCATCGGACAAATTGAATTGAATATTAAAGTTAAACATATTGAAACTCGTGGCATTGCTTATGTAGCAACGAATCTAATTACACCAATTTTACTAGGCAATGATTGGATTAATACAAATCATGTCCATCTTTTTGGCGACCAGAAACATCTAACTATTCCTGATCAACATGGTCAATTAACTCGAATTCCATATACCGAACCACTCTCCATTAATTATCCTGTTCAATTGGTCAATCAAATCACTCTTCCTCCATATTCACAAGCATTGGTTGACATCACCTCTCAAGTTACTAATGCTAATAATTTAATGTTCGAACCCGATAATCGTTATATATCAAAATTTATTTTCATACCACACACGTTATTAAATGTCAATAATCATCAAACAAAAGTTTTACTGATTAATGCTCAGAATCGTCAACAAACACTCTCAAAAAATACGCGCATCGGAACTATATCATATGATACAACATTTTCCATATGTACAACAATTCACAATCCAGAACCAGAACCACCAACAGATCATCAATCATCTCAGAATACAAAAAATTCTGGAAACGGAGCTATCTCATATAATAAAGATAACTCGGATCAAACAATACGAAATAATTATTGTGATCAATGTCAAGAATACTTCTTATCGGGAAATGATTTACAGAAACATCTTCGTGCAGAATGCTATTCGGATCAGATTCGAAAACAGATTTTCGAATCGACAGCACACATCGAAAATTCAGATCATCGTCTAGCAATTCAAGATATTTTATGGCGAAACAAAATATTGTTTGACCCAACACCATCAATTATCAATATACCTTCACAATCAGCTATCAAAACTGGTGACCATCCACCTGTTTATTCAAAACAATATCCTGCATCTAACAAAGATCAAGAAATTAAAGTTCAAGAAACGCAGAAGTTATTAGAACGTGGTCAAATAGAAGAATCAACATCTCCGTGGTCATCACCTATTGTTCTCGTGAAGAAAAAAGATAAAACAATGCGGTTCTGTATTGATTATCGTCGATTAAATGCCATAACAATAAAAGATGCATTTCCACTTCCTCGAATTGATGAAATCTTCGACCAATTATCTGATGCAATGTACTACACAAAATTCGATTTCAGGTCTGGATACTTTCAGGTGCCTCTATCTAAAGAGGACCGGCCGAAAACGGCATTCCCGACCCGCGATAACCATTACCAATTTACTGTTCTTCCACAAGGAGTTACTAATGGACCCGCAACATTTCAACGAGTAATTAATCATGTGTTAGGACGTACAAGATGGAAATACGCATTAGCATACATCGATGATGTGATTATATACTCGAAAACATTCGAAGAGCATCTTTCTCATCTTAAAGAAATATGTCAATTACTGAAAGATACTCGATTCCGTCTTAATCCAGAAAAATGCGAAATAGCGCGAACTCGAACAGAATATCTCGGACATCAAATTACAAATGGTGAAATTCGTCCAAGTCCTCACAATGTAAATGGTTTATTAAATACACAAGTACCTCAAACTGCAGATGAAGCATGTAAATTCGTCAAAGCAGCAGAATATTATAGGAAATTTATTCCAAATTTTTCACAGATTGCTGAACCACTTCGAAAATTTGTGCCAACTACAAGAACACAACAAAAGAAAGGACAAAAAACAAAGATTACATTAGCTGATGATGAAATTAAAGCATTCGAAGAACTGAAACGATTCCTTACAACTGATCTAGTTCTACGACTTCCTAACAACAGATTCCCTTTTAAAGTCCAAACGGATGCTTCTGATGAGGGAATCGGAGCAGTGTTATTACAAATTTATCCTGAAGGCGATAGACCTATTGCATATTTATCTAAGAAATTTACTCAAGCGCAACGCAAATGGTCTCCAATGGAACAAGAATGTTATGCTTTTATTTGTGCATTAGACAAATGGCATAATTACTTAAGTGGAATAAAATTTACATGGGAAACTGATCATAAAGCATTAACACAATTAAATCAAAAAGCTCAAATAAATAAACGATGTGAAAGATGGAGATTAAAAATATTAGAATATGATTTCAAGGTGAAACACATTCCTGGCTTAACGAACTCAATGCCTGATTATTTATCAAGATCTCCAGTTGAAGATGCAACAGAAGATCCTGATGAAACATTTTTCACTGCTTCACAATCCACACAAACTGATCATGAATTATATAACAGATGTTATCATGTTGTAAGTGCTGTTCAAACACGTTCCGTCAAATTACGTCAAACAACAACTGACACGTCCATCAATACAACGAATCCTATAGAAGATTCTCTATTATTTCAAGAAGAGAATCGGATAACTCCATTTTCAATGGAACAACTACTGCAAACTCAACAACATGATGAATATACACAAAATATAATTAACAACATCAAGAAATATAAAAAATATTTTATTTCAAATGATCTTCTTATGCACCGATCAAATCCTCCAGTCCCTTATGTACCACATGGTGAACTTCGACGAACAATATTAAGAATATATCATGATACTGCAGCAAATGGTGCTCATTTTGGAAGAGATAAAACGATACACAAGATTAAACAACGTTATTTTTGGCCCTCAATGTATAAAGATATCGACAATTATATTAAATCATGTATTCTTTGTGCTCAATACAATCCTCGTCGACAAAAAACACCTGGTAAATTACAACCAATTAAACCTCCAGAAGGTGTATGGCAATTAGTATCGATGGATTTTCATGGACCAATTACACCAACATCACGACGTGGAAATAAATATATTATATCCCTTACCGATATTTTATCAAAATTTGTCGTTACTAAATCTGTACGTGATAATAGTGCTCAAACGGTTGTTAGATTCCTGAAAGAAGATATTATTACGAAATTTGGTACACCTCATTGCATATTAACTGATAATGGAACACATTTTACCTCGTCAGTAACGAATGAATTACTTAAACAAATTGGAGCAACGCACCTATACTCAACACCTTATCATCCGCAAACGAATGGTCAAGTAGAAAGATACAACTCAACTATGGATGCAAAAATTGCAGCTCTTTCAAATTTACGAAAAACAGATTGGGATGATCAATTACCATTCGTCACATTCAATTACAATGCATCAATTCATTCATCAACCAAACAAATACCATTTGAAATGATGTATGGTCGAACACCTGTATTACCATTTGATTATCAAGATCCCAACGTTATAATATCTCACGATCCTGAACAGATAAACAAACTGACGAAATATTTATCATCTTTAAGTGAAAAAGCTAAACAAAATATTACTGCAAGTCAAGAACGATCAAAACAACGATATGATACAAATCGCTCGAACCCATCGTACAATACTGGTGATTTAGTACTAGTTAGAGTACTTAATATGCGCCATAAATTTGATATTCGTTACGAAGGACCATTCAAAATTATTAAGCAACTTACACCTAAAACATTTATCGTACAGCATATCCGAAAACCAACATTACATCGTCAAGTAACAACAGACGTATTACTTCCAATATTCCAACGCATTTAACAATTTAGGACCTCTTATAAAGAGATCCGTATATGTCAACCCATACAGACTTATTAATTATTTTTAGATGTATCATATGCGACGTAATCTAGCATGGCATAGTCGGAGAGTGTGATTTTCCCCCACTCACTGGTAGTGAAGGGCTATTACTATCAATATGGCACATTTATTAATCGTTGATTTCTTGTTATACGAAATCTAATCGAATGTGTTTATTGTAGATTCTTACCTGGGCACTGAGAATCGAATGTAGAACATGTTTCAGATTCATTTTTATTGACATACGTACATTGGAATAATAAAATATGGATAGTAGATTCCTATTTTCTATGAGAATCGGATAGATTATTTTAAGATTCATTTCTGAAAAAAACAATAACAATTATTTTATATTTTGTTTTAGAAATGTTGTCGCAAACAGAATACGAAGACACTTTATGGAAATATAATAATATTCCACAATCTATTACTGGAAAAAATCGAAAAAATATACGTCAACTATATCGAAAGAAGCTTATTGAACATCAGTATGCTTCGACATATCCACCGTTTCAATCTTCTCCATATGAATTAATTTTTCTGAATTTTAAAACATCAGAAAAAATATTAAATAAATTAATTAACATCATAAACTCATCATCATTATTCGTTCTTGATACTGAATCAGTCTGTGTATTTAAAAAAGAAAATAAATCAGCTCTTATTCAGTTTCAAATAATTACACGTGAACTTAACACATATATCTTAATTATTGAAATTCATCATTTACCAAAACCACATACTTCAACATTTGCATTAATTAAAACTGTATTTGAATCATTATTTCAATCAAACAATCAAATTTATGTATGGGGTCCAATTGAAGAATTGGAAAATTTCACTCAATTTGGTTTATTCACCTCCGAACAAATTCATCGATGTATGTATAAAAATCTTCAAAATGATTTTAAATTATACTGGTGCAAAAACCACGCACATGATTCAACAATATCCAAATGCATCTGTGAACAATGCCTTGGAATTCAAGCAAATAATCCATGGAGCATCCAAGATGCCGTCGGTCATCAATTACATAAATGGTTAGACAAACGGCTAACACGTTCACCGTTTGATATTGGACTTGATCCAAATTTAGTTCAATTAAATTCAAATCAAGTAGAATATCGTCAAATGATCACTCGATATGCTGCTGATGACTGTGATGCGATGTTTCAGTTACTCATTTCTATGGATTTAATTAATCAACAACAGTCATCACCAATTGTTCCAGATGAATTAGATGATGGACTAGAATTGTTATTATTTGATATCGATCAACAATATGAACAAGAACTACTGGAACAACATCAACTTACTACAACAACTGATAATACAAATAATGATGAACCTATGGAATTATCAACATCTCAAGATAATCAAATGTTAAACACAAATAATGATGAACCAATGGAATTATCAACATCTCAAGATAATCAAATGTTGAATACAAATAATGATGAACCAGGTGAAGAAGATGATCAACGAACACCACCAGTTGAACCTGAACTTGAATCTGAACGACGTCGTCATCGCCGTCCATCAATTACGGAAGACGCAAAACGAAAAATTCACAATCGTGGTTGCACCCTTCGACAACGACGAAAATATTATCGTCACGAAATTATACGCAACAATTTTGATCCAAGATTCACCGTTCGGAATATAAAAGACATACTCCGTCAACTTCGTATTCCAGTTACAGCTGTAAACTTTTCACTACCATCACCTGTTACTGGTCGACGAAAATTATATATAGGAATTAAAAACTCATTTGAATTAAAATCAAGTGAACGAAAAATTTATACCTTATTTACACGTGAACACTATGAACAATTCAAACACACAAAAGAAAAATTGTATCGTCGTCGTGATGAATATAATCATGATCAACATTACCATCGTCATGATCGTTATCATCATCATACACGTTGATCCGGAACAATCAAATGAAAAAAAAAAAACAAAACATTATCTTCTAGTGTTCTTTGATTGTCATATTTTTTTGTAGGGGAGAATGTTACAGTGACAAGATGTCACTAGATAAAATATACATCAACATATTTCTGTCGTGTTATTCTTTTGTTTTCCTCTCTCTATCTCTCTCTATCTCTCTCTATTTCTATCTCTCTATTTCTCTCTCCATATATATGAATTAGATATTTTGAATAAAGGCATTCGAAAGGCATTCGGCCTAACCATAACAGTAAGAGATTTCAATAGGTTCAACATGTCTTGGTAGAAAATACTAGATTAATTTAACGATGATATGATTAGATATGCAATCTTTAAAAAAAAACTTTGATTATTCAAATAAATAATGATATTATGTTTATTTCGAGAGACTATCGTAATTTCTTTGTATATCAGAAATGAGTTTTAGTTGTTGTA
>CAJNOI010001616.1:0-13569 GCA_905250115.1 Adineta steineri | reverse complement strand
GGTAATGTATTAAATATTCTTGTTTTTACTCAACTAAAACCTTTTCGCAACAATCGATGTGCTTTTTATTTGACTGTGGAATCCATTTCCAATATTCTTTATCTCCTATGCTCACTCACTATATATATTCTGATATCAATGTATGGAAATGATGGAACAGGAAGTTCACTTATCTGGTGTAAACTTAGATATACCATTGCTCAAACATTTGTTCTCATCACATTCACTATGATATGTTGTACTGCAGCTGATGAATACTTTTCCACAAATTATCTTTACAATATAAGATATATATGTACACTGAAATTATCTCGATATCTTACATGTGTATTTGTTTGTATCTGGATCACTCATAGTATTATACAAACTTTCTTTTACAATATTGTGCCATCTCTTGGATGTGCAATAGCAAATGATATCTATGTACGATATGCAACATACTTTACATATCCTGTTTTGACTGGTCTTTTACCAATTGTAATTTCATTGTTGTTTAGTTTATTTGCTTACCAAAATGTTCGTCGAATAGTTCGTCGACAAATACCTGTTGCTCGTCGTCGACTAGATCGACAAATAACAGCAATGTGTTTTATACGTGTCTTATCTTTTGCTTGTTTGGCAACACCTTATTGTTGTTATCGAATATATGCTGTCAATAATCCTGTTTCACGAAGTGAACCATTAGAATTTGCAATTAGACAATTAGTTCAAGTTATTTTTGCGTCTCTTGCATCCCTTAACTTTGGAGTAAGCTATCTTTTTTTATATTCACATTTCTGATTGTTTTTATTTGTATTATAGATCAGTTTTTATCTTTTTATTATATCATCATCACAGTTTCGTCGTCAGGTAAAATTTGTACTAGTAAAAAAATGTTGGAACCGATGGAAAACTCTCTGTTGCTTTCGAAACAATCAAATTGCTCCGGAAAATATAGAAGTAAACAATTTGAATATGGTAATTGAAGAAATTAACTAATCACGCTTTGAATAAATAAATGAATTTGTTGTTCTTTTATTTTAAAAATTACACTAAACTGTATAATTATGTCATCTTTAATAAAATATAAGTATCTAAAAGGTATTCATATTATATATCCAAATTTAATTCGCATGTATTGCATGATAAACTATGAGGATGAAAAGAATAACAAGTTATCTATGTTAAAAAATAAAAACATGCAATTAATTTCTATTGTTATTTTCGCATGTTTGTGTCTTTTTTTTATACAGAAATTATTTATATACATTTATTAAATCTGTTGAACATTCGATGAGTTTATTTTTTCAAACTAATTAATAATTGACAATAACATATGTTATATTGAATTTAGAGTAAGAAACTAACTCCATCTGTCGATGATAAAACTTTTATTGGTTAGAATTGATTGACCATTGGTCGTTGTTCTTTCTCTCCTCCGCTTCGTTCGGGAGTAAAGGATAAACGTCGGAAAATGGCCGCCGTTGTTCTTCTTTGTTTTCTTAAGTGAATCTCTCTGTTTATATCGAACTAATCGCATGGTTCAATGATTTTTCTCTTTTCTTTCTAGATATTCTCTCTTGTTCTATTATTAATTTTCTTTTAATATTTGTTTTTTTTGTTGCAAATGAGAAAAAGATGAGGCTCATGTGAACAGTGTAAGTCATTTCATATACATATATAATTCTCTTTTAAATATCTCAATTTTATTTTAATTAGGGTGGTAGTATATATTGATTTAGATATCCACCACTATTACATGTAATTGTCATATGATATAATTAACTATTTTTGTTTTGTGTGTGTTTTTTTTCTCCAAATTATCAATGACTTCTTCTTCGACTTGTATCCCAATTTGTTTATTTTGTAATTGTCCAACATCCTGTAGTCTTGGTCAAGGTGATTTAATTTTAATTCGTTCTCCGTCGGATCAATCCCAATCAATAATTAATTCTACACCTCGGCATCTCGAGTAAATTAAAATAATAATTTATAAAAAAAAAAATAATTCAATCAACTTTTTCTTTCTATTTAGCGATATTCCAATTGAAAAAAGACATAATTTTATATTAGAAACTGGAAAAATTATTGTTCCAGTTGATTCAGAATTATTTAATGTTGGTTTTCAATCATCATCAGATTGTATACCTAATGGAGATTTTTGGGTACATGAACGATGTTTAAAATGGTCATTAACAGATGCTGATAAAATAAATGATCAAGATATTATTCGTAACACAGTTATAAATGCATCTAAACAGGTAAATAATTGTAATAAAACTTATCCTACGGCTATGAATTATTATTATTTACATTATAAAGAACTAAATGACTGCTATATTTTATAGAAATGTACAATATGTGATCGTTATGGGGCATCACTTTCATGTCGAAATGATATATGTTCATCGAAATTTCATTTACCATGTGCACAATCATCGGGCTGTTTTTTTTCTCATTCTCAATCTGCATTACTTTGTCCACAACATTTGGATTCAGTTGTTTCAATTTGTAAGATTATCTATATTTATGTAGTTCATATATAGAGTACGTTTTTTTTTTAATTTTATTCAAGTTGATGTTGAATCATCATCATGTGAAGCATGTTCAGAACCAGGTGATGTACGTGGACAATTATTTTGTACAAATTGTGATAAACATTATCATGCTGAATGTCTTATACTTGAAGCAAATCGTGTTGTACGAACAGGTTGGCGTTGTCCTGATTGTAAAATATGTCAAACATGTCGACAATCAAGTGATGATGCTGAAATGATTATGTGTAATGTATGTGATAAAGGTTATCATACATTTTGTTTACGTAATCAATCAATACCAAAAGATGGTTGGAGTTGTTCAAGTTGTTTATCATTAACAAAGAAAAATTCATCAACAAAAGATTTATGTTCATTATGTCAAAATGAAATTTTATCAAAACAAAATATTCGACAATGTCAATCATGTCAAATACGTATACATTCAACATGTCATTCATTAAATGATGATTATTATGATGATGATACATCATATATATGTCGAACATGTTCAATATCATCATCAACAACAACAATACCTATGGATGAAGGTGATGATGATGATGAACTTAATAATAAAGAAATTTATCGTTCATCGTCAAGTTTAAAAACAAATAGATTTATTATTAAATCACAAAAATCAAGTGTAAGTACTATTATTTCGTATGGAGATTTCCGTCTTATGAGTCCTCAGCTCGTTTTGTCTTTATTAATAATCTATACATTAATTGATTATTATTTTTATATAGAATTCACCCATTGTTTCACCGGGAAGTGGTATATCTACTCGTAAACGTCGTAGTATTGATTATAGTCAACAATCATCACTTGAATATACACCAGGTGGTGGTGATAGTAGTGAAATGACATCATCAACAACAAATATAAATCAACAAGAAACACCGTTAATATTTGAATCATTATCTAGTATAAAAGATGAATCATCTGAACATTCAATGGATTTACCAATGACAACAACAATTAATATACCAATAAAACAAGAAGATGATGATCAACCGATATTTCAACAACCAATAAAATCTTTACGTACACAAACAAGTCAAAAATCTGGAAAAGGAAAACCAGTTTTTGAAAATCGTACTTATGGAGGCGAAATTAGTAAAAAACGAGCAAGACGGGTAAATATTCATTTGATATATATATGCCAGGCGAAATTAGTTTACAGTTAGGCGTGAAATGAAGAAATTATTTTCATTTATCGGAAAAGAAATATTATTTATTTTTCTGTTACCTAAGTTCACGAATAACTTTCTCGGTAGTGACATTAGAAATGGTTAGGGTAATAATTGAGAAATCTTGTATCGTAGATAGTTAAACTAGATTCATTAATCGAATAATTATTTCATTGCGTTGTGAATAAATTATATAAGCGAGCTCGATAGCTTTCTGAAATAAATACGATTTGAATAATATCATATAAGACTAAGTTTAATTTTGCCTAATTCTAAATAATTATTTATTTAATAGACGTTAAATAATGGTCATCGTCGTGCTTCGTCACCTCAATCATCGTTAGGTATGACTCAAACAACGACTACAAATCAACCACGTACTGGTACAACGACAGGTACTGGTTGTCGAGGTAGACCACCAAAAATTCGTAAAGATATTCCTGTACAATCATCAGTAATTATATTTGTTTTGTTTTTGATTCTTTAAATTTCTTATTTTCATTCTAAAATATTAGACTATTGATGAAACATCAACAATGCAAATGAATGTATTAAACACAAGTGGTGCTAGTACGGGTAGTTCATATACAGTTGGAGCTGTTAAACGTGATGATGATGAACATCATGCTGTTACTGTTCTATGTGCATCCGATGAATTATATACATTAGGACAAGATATGTGTGTTAGTTGTGGTAGTTTTGGTTTAGATGAAGAAGGACGTTTAATTTCATGTACACAATGTGGACAATCTTATCATTCATATTGTGCTGGATTAAATAAAGTAAATTGAAACCTTAACGATTTTGAATATAATTATAATCTATTGATTGATATTTTTAGTTATCAAAAGTTATATTAAAACAAGGTTGGCGTTGTCTAGATTGTACTGTATGTGAAGGTTGTGGTAAACCAACGGATGAATCTCGTTTATTATTATGTGATGATTGTGATATATCATATCATACATATTGTCTTCAACCACCACTTGATCAAGTTCCCAAAGGCAACTGGAAATGTCAATGGTATGTATAATAAAATGTTTGATCGAATGGTTAAAATACATTGAAAAGTAAAGGTTCAAGGTTCGAATCTCATTGCCGGCCTCACATCCTATGGAGGGCACAGTCTTCTTTAATAGATGGCTCTCTACCTTTAGTGAGGAATAATAGATACATTCTGCATTCTTCGGAGGCCTTCAGTTAATTAGGAAGGTTATACTCTTCCTCAAGTGTAGAAACAACTTTTTTTTTTTTTGATATAATCATTTTATTTTATGTCTCTCTGTTAAGGTGTGTTCGTTGTGTTAAATGTGGTTCAACAAATCCAGGTCCAACTGGTTCATGTTGTTTATGGGAAAATAATTATACAGAATGTGCACCATGTCATTCACTTGTTATTTGTCCTGTTTGTTCAAAACCTTATCGAACAGATGAACTTATTGTTCAATGTACATTATGTGATCGTTGGTTGCATGGTTCATGTGAACATATTCTAACTGAAGATTCAACATTATCAACAACAGGTGATTTTATTTGTTCACTATGTCGACCAACAGCAATATTAACATCAGCAAATGAAACACTTCAATCATCAACATCACCAAAATCTTCATCACCATCTGATCAAGCACCATTATTAGTTGTTGCAACAAATTTATCAACATCAAATCAACTAAATACATTACAACTGCAATTACCAACACCAAAAGCAACAAAATTAGATGAAGGTGTTTATTTAACTGATACTGGTTTAGCACAATTAAAATCTATACGTGTTAAACCATTACCTAAGAAAGCAGCAGCTGCAATAGCTATAACAACAAATACAAAATCTAAACGTGGTGGTTTAGCTAATTATATCATGGGTGGTATTAAACGAAATAATTCAAATTCAATACAAGATGATGATATGTTAGGTAATAGTGCAACAGGTGGTGGAAGTGGTACAAGTGATGATGAAGGAACTAAAAAAGCAACTGCAACAGTACCAATCGCTAGAGCAGCAAAAGGTTATAATGGTAAGAGTAATTTTTGTTTTTTTATTATTTGTATGATAATAATTTTTTTCTTCATATATAAAAGGTATTGGTGGTTTTCATGTTAAAATTCGTGGTCAACGTCGTCGTCAAGATCCATCATCATCAACAACTGATCTACCACAAGATGATAATTTTCATGATGAATCATCATCAACAAATAAACGTAAACGTGATCGACGACCATTGAAAAAGAAGAGTGTTTTAGAAGAACATATGCCACCGGAAATGCAAGAAGCATTTTTTGGTAGTGATCTTGCTGAAAAAAGTCGTTTAATGGCTCAACATCATATTCCGTTTGTACCATTACAATTAAATGATCAATCAACAACAACTATAAATAATAATAATGAATATACAATAAAATTAGATCATGATACAGTTAATCGTTTTTTAATAAAAAAAGCTACGAAATTAGCATTAGCTGTTAAAGAAGAACAACGACAACCACCACCAATTGTACCTGTACCTACACCAACAAATCCGATTCAACCGCCAACTATAACACCAGCTGATGATGAAAATGATATGCGTAAGATAATTAAAATTTTAGTTTTATCTTGTATAAACTTTTCTGTCGGTTTTTGTAGAAGCTATTTTAGATAATGAAGAATTCTGTAATTTTGTTGAATATATGATGAATACTTCTAAAGCAACACAAGATCCAATGTTACCACTATGTAAATTATTTTCAAAAAAAAAGCTTTTTTTTTAAATTAAACTTGATTTATTTATTTAGGTGGTCCAACAGATATTGAAGATTTTCTTGAATTTATTGAACATCCTGAAACTCATAATGATTTACAAGGTAGATAAGAAAAAAATTTCAATTAATTTTTATCCATTTTTATTTAGCTGTTGATCTTCTTAATAATGCTAATTCAACTAATCAAAATTCATCAATAACAACTACAAATAATTCTGTTCAAGTTATACAATCTCATCAAACAACAATGATAACTTCAACATCATCATCTCATCATTCAGCTAATTCTCAAGTACCATTACAAACACCAACATCAAATCTTGTTGTTATGGCAACTAATGTTAATGATAATTCAAAACAAATTATTAATAATTTAGCAAGAGAAATGATGGAATCAACTGGTTTACATACAACAAATACTGCATCAATTTTATCACAAACAAATATCACAAATACGGGTCTTATTGTTAAACAAGAGTACGTACACCTATTTTCTTTCGTCGAAGTATTTCTATGACTGACAGATTTTTATCTCATATATCTTAAACTTTTATCATTATTCTTTTTGAAATTTTCATAGATTTCATGAACACTCACATCAACAAAGTCAAATGATAATTCCTCCACAACAACAGCCCCAGCAACAACCGACTTGGCCTCAACAACAAACGATGATACGTATGCCATTAATACCATCTACACCTGTATCCTTACCGGCTAGTACAACGCCAACACAAGATCGATCTGGACCATCAACTGCTGAACATACAAATCTAATGGATCGAACACGTGAAGATGAATTATTAGGAGCAAATGCAACAATGTCAAATGTTCTGTATTGTAATGTTAATCATCCTGATTTAAAACAACAATTTCCTGGTAAGATAATCATTTACATCTATTATATATATATATATATATTTCGCTCTACAAAAAAATGATTCATTTCAGTCTTTCATTATCTACCTCCGTGTGAGTAAAGTTTAGGGAAAGCGGAATATTATTTCATTATTTTATAATTTCTTTTTTTCGTATTGATTTCTTGTTGTTTTTTTAATAAAATAAATTTTGTTCTTAAGATTTTAACGAACGATTTAAACAAATGAAAAAAATCTGGCGTAAAGTTCCTACTGATGCAAAACAAAATTATACTCAACAAGCACGTCTTAATCGTACAAAACGACGTGTATTAAAAAGTACAAGTAGTCAATCATCAACAACATCAAAAGGTACAAAACGAAAGAATTCTTCGAAACAACAATCAAGTGAACCTGAAGATAATAATAATGATGGAGGTGCTGGAAGTGAAAGTCGTTCATCAACACCATCATCATCAGCAACAAATGAAACAACAACTGTTGTTATTCATCCAAATGAACATCAAGAACTTCCAACAACACATATGTATCAACAACCAAGACAAATGTATTCACCTGGAAGTGGTAATTTAATGGTAACAACACCAAATACAGCACCTAATTTTCATCATCAACCTTATTCAACACAACAACAAATGCAAAGACCACAACAACCAGGGTAAAATATTTTACTATTAGATATGACTTAGCGAAAAAATATGATAATAACGTATTCAAATTCTTTTTTTTATAGATATGGAACAGCAATTTCTGCTCCAGGTGGTTATCCTGCACCACAAAGATTTAATTTTCCACCTCAACAACAAGTTCCACCTCCACAACAACAACAATCTCAAAGTTCGCCATATTTTGAATATGCACCATCAACACCACGTTCTGTACCTCATCAATCATCATCAGCAGAATCAACACCTATTCTTCATTCTACGAATAATACAAATAATAATCCAATTCGAAAATCCAATTCATCATCTGATGCTAATACACCATATCATCATGTTTCACCAATGGATGAAACTTCTCCATATCATCAACAACAATCACCATATGCAAATCAAAATCAAATGAAACCACAACCTCAACAACAACCACCACCACAACAGCAGCAACAGCAACAATTATTACCACGTGGTATGGCACCAAGACCACAACAAATAATGCCTAGATTTCCACAGCAAGATACAACAAATTTCGTTCGTACACCATCATCTGTTGGTACACCTGTACAACCAACAAGATTTATATTTGCTTCTCCACCAAATCAACAAGTACAACAGCAACAGCAACAAACTCATTATGTTCAATATGCACAACAAGTGCAAGGACAACATACAGTTGTTGTACAACAAGGAACTAATGAAGCATTTCAAAGAATGGTATGAAATTAAATTATTTATCGAAATAAATCTTTCTACATATATATTTTTTTTAGCCTGAAAGTCCAGCTCATCAACATATGCAGCAGCAACAGCAACAACAAGTACAGCAGCAGCAACAACATCATCAAGTATCTCCTCAATTTAGTCCTCATCATCGGCCAATGACACCAAATCCTCAACAGCACCCAATGGCAATGCAACAACAACATCTTATGTCACCATATTCATCTCAACAACAATCAATGCATCATCCACATCCTCAAACAACTCAACACTCACCAACCATTGTTGTTCAACCAACATCACAATTTTCTCCATCATCAGTACATCATCATCAATTAGCATTAACAACAACGGGTCATCAATCACCACCACAAGATCCAAATAAACGACAAATACAAATGCAAAAACCACCTCAACAACTATTAGTTAAACATGAACCCATGTCTTTTGATGAACCACAAATCAAAATTGAAGCACATGATGATCCCTTAAATGAATCAATAAATACAGCCAAAATTCGAGCTGATCCATTACTATGTACGTTAATAGTTGAAATAAACATTTTTAATATACAATTCCATTGAACTAATTAGATAAAAAGCTAGGAATCCGTATACGAACTAAAATCGCATTACAGACTTACAGTACTTTCTTGATAATCAGTAAGAAAATGAAATTCGAAAACGAGATATGATCAACTTAGTGATAAGGTTTCTTTCCGATTGAGATTTAAAAATGCTTTCTTAATAATTGTTTCAAAAGAAATCTCTAAACTAAGATTAAGATAAGCTACTCAATTAATATCCTTTAAAATCATTTAAATTAACAAAAAGAAAATTCTTTTTTTTATCATTTAAGCTGTACCACCACATGTTCTCGAACAAATTGATGAAGTAATAAATGATGTTGTCTCCGGTGCTGGTGTTATTACTCAAGAACTTCCAACTACTACTCATGCTCCATCAATACCTATTCAAATAGTTCCATTAACTCAACCAAAAATTCAACCTCAACATATGATTACAACTCATCATCCTTATGTTCAACAACAACAACAACAATCATTACCACCACCTCCACCACCACCGCAATCACATGAATGGTCAAATTATCAACAACAACCAACATTAAATATTGCTGCTATGCGTGGTCCACCATCCTATTCACATTATCATTCTCAACAACAACAACATCATCATGATCTATTACCAGCAACAACAAATGTTATTAATACAGCAGGTGTACCACAACATGAACAACAACAAATTGTTGCTGAACGTATATCATCTATCTTAGCATCATCACCACATGAACAACAACAAACAAGTGTAACACAAGCACCTATACAAATAAAACGTGCATGGCCAATGAATCAACATCAACAACTAGATAATCATTTTCTTAGTACGTTAAACTAATCTAATTTATTTTTCTTTCATATCTAATAAAAAATAAAAGAACAGATCTATTTCCACATTCAACAATAATGACAATCGCTGTAAATGGCGATGGTGAGTTTAAAGTAATAAAAAACTATAAGTTGACCAAAACATTTAGTTAGCTATTTGCTCATGCTGCTAAATCGAACAAAAATTTACTCACTATTCTTCTTTATTGCCATTTGCTTTAGCATGACATCGTATCTAAAATATAAATATGGGAAACGAACAAAAAAAAAAGAAAACTATTTTTTAACTTCAATCTTTTATTCATTTCTGTTCTCCATATTTAGCTACAACGTCTACGGATCCATCAATTTCACTTGAAGATTTACTTGAACGAGATTTTAAAGATAAACAACAACAACAACAGCAGCAGCAACAGCAACAACAACAATCATCAGTTGACTGGACAGTTGAAAGTAATACAAAATCTTCAATAAATTCTACTACACAACAAGCACCATTAAGTCTTGCACATGCTGTTCATCTTCTTCAACAAGCTATAACACATGTATTATATAAACAATCTCCACCACCTGAATTAAGTGGTCTTGTTAGTATTGGACGTGATAATGATTTAACAAATATAAATGCAAATATAAATGAAGAACAATTTGAACGTTATGCACGATGGTTAAAACAACGTAGAGAAATAAATAATTTAAGAATAAAAGCAGATGAAACAAATTTAGCAGATATTAAAAAAAAGAGAAATATTTTACTTCGAAAACAAAAACAAGTGAGTAAAAAAAGATAAAAGATTGACTTTTTTTTTCTCGGAATTTTATATAAATATTCAAAGAAGTTGAATAATCTATTATCAAATCGATCTCATCGAATATCTCCTAATTACTTGTATATAATAGACTTTGAATATTAATACTTGAGTAGTATGAATTGTATTAGAATTAGAAATGATTGTTTCTATTTTCTTATTTTAGTCATTATGTACACCTGAAGAAGAACAAGAAATGCCACGTTTATCTCAACAACAAACAGAATATTCACGTACATTAACAGCAATGCGTAAAGAAAGAAAACAATTTGATGAATTAGAACAAGCTTTTCAAGTTTATAAACAAAGTCGATTAAATACATTATATCCACCTAAATCATCACCTGAACAACAATCAGAAACGATTGCTCGGTAAATAGAAATTATTCTATCTTCTTAAATCTATTATTTTCTATTTAGTATGATGTCAATGACAAGTGTTCCTCAAACATCAATTCAACCATTACAACGTTTTCTTTCTGATACACCACTAACTGCAATGACATTTACTTCGTCATCGAATAATGTTTGTTATTATAATATTATATCGATATATATATATATATATAAACGAATCAAATTCTATTTTCTAGGATGAACAAGATGATTTTACTAATGATGATCAAACATCATTATCACCATCAACTTCAACTGAACTACAACAAAAACAAACGACATATACACAACAAGAAAGTCAATCAATTAGTAATAATCTTTTTAATATTATCGAAATATCAGATTTTTACAATTCGATTAATTAATTAGATTCAACATTACCATCAATACATAGTTCATCATCACCATCATCTTCATTTTTAACACCAATGCAACCATCAACATCATCAAATAATGATCCATCAATGGATCATCATCATATGACAAGTAGTCCAAATCATGAAAATGATACAATACCATTTGAACCATGTCGAACATCACCTCATATACCAAATGAAGATGAATCCGTACTTGTATCTGCATCATCTATTGAATCGAATATTCAATCGAATGTTGTTGATGAGCTTGAGCAATGATCTTCGTTTTTCTTTTCTTTTTGTTTTCTTGAATTGTCTTGGTCTTTACCTTTTCTTTTCTTTTTTTTTTCTCTAATTTATGTATTTGTCTCATCACACAGTGAACAACAACTTGTCTTGTATAGAAAAAAAAAATTATTTGTTTGTCTTTGTTTTCTTTTTCATATTCATAAAAGTTAGCAACAATTCTTTTTTTTTTGTGTCTATTTCTTACTCGCAGTTTTTTCATTGGTTTCTTCATCGTCATAACACATAGACCATTCTCGTTTAATATATACTCATTTATTTACACAGATTGTCTCTTTTCCTTTAAGTACGATGAATGGAAAAATCTTTTTTTTTTGTTTTTTTTTCTTCTTCTCTCTTTTTTTCTTTTTGATTATTCAATAAACTTACACACAATTGTCTGCCTTGCAATTTATAACAGATTCATGTGTTTCAAAAAGAAAATCATGTTTTTATTTTTTCGATGTTTTCTATCACTTTACAAAGACACGATGATCCATTCATTTATATAATTCAAAATACACTTAAAAGAATTCATTTTTGTAAACAAAATAAATTAAACATATATTTTCATGTTAGATAATTATTAAGAAAAACTATAAATGTACATATTAATATATCGGTTAACCCTATGGTCATGAAAGAAAAAATACAAAAATCTTATAATTTGCATATAGATCGAAAATAAATAAAAATGAAACTTTATTCTTTCTTTTTTTTTCAATTAATCATTTGTTATACTTACTTTCGTGTTCGAATAAGATTTAATACTAGGGGGAAAAAACATGATTTCTGTTATCTTTCTATCGATGTGTCTATTTGGTAAGAACTTTTCAAGTGAGAAAACTTTATATTAAAAGAAATACTAATATTTTAGTATTGATTCCAATAACAAATGGAATAAATTGTGTATCATGTGTTGGTTGGAGTAATTCAGGATGCAATGATCCTTATGATGAAGCAACATCAGGTGATCTTCCAGTTCCTGGTAATACTTATTGTTTAGTATGTCTTACCATTTTTATATTAAAACCTATTATTTATTCATTTATTTTTTAATTTCTTTAGAAAGTAGTCTATCCAAGTTATATAGAACGTATGGCTGGTGGTCGATCTTGTACACCTGGAAGTGGTCCTGGTAATAGTATACGTTATTGTTGTTCGGATCAAGATTACTGTAATCGAATGATAAATCTCACCGGATGTCGAATTAATATTATCTTACTAATAATGTTTTTATTATTTGCAAAACTCAAACTTTTTTCATGAACAATTCAACATAAATTAACTGATATATATAAACTTAGTTATGTGTGTGTTTTCCTTCTTTTTCATTATTGAATCAATAAATAAAATACTTGTTTGGTAGTATGTATATCAATTAGAATTACGAATCGAAACACTATAAATTTGTCCTTGACTGTTTCGTAAAACTATGACTAATGGATGTGACAAATTTACTCTATTTTTTTTTCTTGCGTTCTCTGTAAATCAACATGTGGTGTATACAGTAGCTATTTATTTGTTTTTAAAAAAACATCAATAGATTTTCAGATGAAAATTTTGATTATTGGTGCTTATGGAACATTTGGTAGTCGATTATCACA
>CAJNOI010001615.1:0-13580 GCA_905250115.1 Adineta steineri | reverse complement strand
TTTTTTTGTGATTAACTCGATTTTGCCTTTTTTTTCTCACTTGCATATATATTAGTTTTCCCCTTTGATATGCGTGTATTTCTTGCATGTATGTGTGTGTATCTGTGTGCATTTTTGTTCGACTTATTTTGTCTAATGCTTTATGGGGGGAAATAACGTACGTCAATATTGGCGACGTTTTTTTTTGTTGTTAAAAAATGAAGTAGAATATACATAGTCGATATGAGAGCAAAAAACAAAAGCCTTTAACATTTCTTTAAATAAATGGTTTGCTTATGATATTTATGGAGAGAAAATAAAAAGCAACAAATATTCCATATTATTATTTAGAGCAAGATATTGATCCCAAAGATCCAACAGCAATAGCAAAGGTAAGAGCGATAACACCTGCTTTAAAAAAATCGCCTTTTTTTTGCACCAAGTTCTCAATGATAAAATAAAAAAGATGCATTGAAAATTGATTATTTTCTAAATTAAGCTAATGAAATAAAATGGATCATGTAAAAGACACGGTTTCAGTACATTAGTTGCTGCTCATTTATGTTAAATGTAGTACATTATCTCACAGTGCATACTTAATTTACTAACGCTAAATTTTTAATAAGTGACAAATGATTTATTAGATAAAGTTGAGATAACCTACACACTACAACAAAACTAACGAAATCTATTGCTAAAAATCTAAACAATTTTTTATTTAGAATCTTGATCGAAATTCAATTCAAGAACAATCTCGTCGATTGACTACACTCAGTTTACCATTATTCGAATAATACTAATTGATTTGAAGAAGAAAAAAACTAACAACTTCAAACTTATTTTTTAACTCTCAGATATGTTTTGTTTATGAATTCTAAACAAGAACAGTTTCATTCCGTCCTATTGTTTTGGTTTTTAAATTTAACAAGAATGAAAATGATATAATGTTGCTGTTTTTATAGAAGAGATTGTTTTACATACACAGAAGTTAACAAGCTTGAATGAATACATATATGAAAAAGAAAAAGGAAAACACAAAGATAATATTAATCTACGATACAAAAAGTTTTTTTTAAATCATGTTCTTTTCTTAACGAAGTGAAAATGGAAGAAGATTAGCATGAAGACCACTATGAAAAAGTTTGTAAAGAAAAAGACCATAAGCAGTAAATGTAGCTACAGCATTGATTGTATAACCAAAAGTACGTGCTGGATGATTTATAGCAGCATCAAATGTATAACGTCTAAGAGAAAATATTTAAATAAAATATATATGTTTCTCCTTTTATTGGTATTAATCGATAAACTTACCCAAGAATAAAGAGACCTGATAATGCTGGAATAATACGAAGATTATTTGATTCAAGTACGGAAGCTAAAGCTAATTTAGCAGCAGTAAATGCTAAAAATGATTCAGTTGTATTTGATAAAATTCTTTGTGTCATTTGTAAATGATGATTTCCTTCAGATGATGTTGGTTCAATTCCATCTAAAAAAATAAAAAATATTTATTGAATTTCAAATAAATATTAATCTACATTTAGCACGAACACCAATAACACACCAAACAGCTGTCACCATTGAAAGTCCCTAGGAAATATAACATTCTAATGAATATGATGATATAATATAATTTGTATGATTACTTCTAGGCCAGTCCATCGAAGAGCATCTAAATAAAATTCATAAATAATAGAAAAAAAAGATTAAATTAATCTTACAAGCAACACGATCAGCAGCCGATGATAGAATAGGGATGCCAATTGCAGGAATATTACGATTAGCTAAAAGAAGAAGACCACCACTAACACCAAGGCCAGCTAAGATATAGGGTCCATTTCTTTGAAGTTCAAATTCGATAGTACGAGCTGTATCACCAGCTCGTGATGTATTTGTTGAATGAGCCATTTAATATCGATTAGAATTTAGATGCGTTTATCTATAAAACTTATTAGAATATGTATAAATAACAGATAAAATATCATATGACGTAGTAATTCTTTATAAATACATATATGTGCACACAAGTCGGAAAGGAGAAAAAAAAGCTGGCGATTCATCCACACTCTCTCGATGTAATAGAAATGATGACGAAGAAAAGGACGCAAACACAATGTTCGACGATCGAAGGAAAAAAAAGACGAAGAAAGAATCTCTCTGCTGACTGACTACTATATGGTTAATGCAATGGGGTTAATAAGAATAGAAAATCGGGTAGGAAAGAAGAAAAAAAAAGAGAGAATGCCGAAAGCAGCAATAATAAGAGACCTATAGATTTGGCAAGATAAAAACCTGGTTAATTTATATGTACTAGTCGACTCCAGGTAAAATCGAATAAATATATGACGTTTCTCGCGCAAATGAAATAAAAGAAAAGCATTTATTGGTTAAACGATCACTCTGCAATGTGTCATAATAGTTAAAAATAGATCGTCGACACTGTTACGTTTTTTAGATAAATAATTTTTGTAGTAGAGATCTTATATGACAAAATTCATCTCGATAGCTCAATTGAGAAAATTAAGTCTAACTAAATTTGACAGATAATTTTTATGCATTTCACGCAATCGAAAACGTATTGAAGCTATAAAATTTTTATATACTATTAAATGCTTTATTAGAACGTGACTGAACTTGCTTAGTTGATATTATAGGTCAGCCCTCTTTTCTATAATTTAATTGCTCAACAGCGATGATATAATGAGCATGAGAGAAATACGATACTAAATGATAAAGATGATATCTATGCAGCTGCTAATATACACATATCCAAGGATCTTTATTATGTATATTACAGGAGTAGAATATCTAGCAGTGTGATAATATCAACTTTACTTGATGTTAGATCTTCTTTATTATTTAATCTAAATAAATGAAAGTTAATGGTTAACATATAGATTTATTAATCAGTCTACATGTGCAATCATGATATGAAAACTAATATTACTTAGTCTATAACCTTCAGGATTACACATATCAATGAAAAAGAGAACTTTTCACGTTTTACATGGAATAACACTCTTTAATTAAAAAAAAAACAAGCAAGGAATCATCAGTTATCAATATTATATGATATTTTTTATTATATAACATATATTCACAACAAGTATATTAATCTACTAAACTAATTAACACAAAAGATTATTAAAGTGATCATGATTAACATAAAGTTTATCTAATTCTATAATTAATAGACAATATACAGAAAAGAAATGTTTTTTTTTGGTTTAACATTTAACATTTTTTGGATAATCACATCGATCCATAATAGCATTAAATCGAAGTGATGCAGGACAATTTCGACTTAATAATCTACCATCTGGATTTACTCCATCTAGAAAAGATATATTAAAAACTAGGTACAACAAAAATAAACATGCAAACTACCTTCATAATGAACACATTCAAAATATTTTCCATTGGCACAATTATATTGATCTGTAAAACGACCATTGGATCGACATCGAAAATATTCTTCAAAAAAAAAAATATATACTAATAATTCGAATTCTATTCAAAAATTGACTAACCGATCTCACAAAATTGTCCTGTGTATCCATTCTTACATAAACATGAAGCTGACTTAGAAGGATCTGTTGAATTTTCTTGACAAGTACCACCATTATAACATTGAACGTCTTGACAACTATTATCTGCTAAATATAATAATAATAATAACAATAAATAAACAGAAAAAAAAACTCCCACATATCATATTTTCGCAGAAACGCCCTGTAAACCCATTTAGACATGTACATGTTTCAGGATCAATCACTGTACAAACGCCACCGTTTCTACATGGACATATAATTGTATCAATTGTACTTGTTGTGACTATAAAAAAACAACGTATCGTGTTAGTAAAGAAATAAATTGAACATTTTTGTTTTAAATATATTTATTTTATATAGTGGTATGGAATAGAGATGTATATTTCTCGATATCAGAATAAATTACCTATAGTTGGTAAACATTGTGATCGAAAACTACCATCCGTACAACCACATATATAAGATGATTGAAGATCATAACAAATACCACCATTAAGACCTAATTAAATACCATTCATAATCTCTGTTAAATTATCTATACTCTACTTACAAGGATATGATGCACATGCACTGGTTTCTAAATAATTAAATAAAAGACCATGGATATTTTGAATTTCAAAACTTACTTATTTCGCAAAAGCTTCCACTAAAACCTGTCGTACAAAGACATTGATAACCATTTATTGTTGGAAGACATTCACCACCATTCAAACAGTCGTCCTGATTCAGTGGACTACACATATCTGACATAGAATTCATAGTTGTAATGATTGAAGGAGTAGTTGTTGGATATGTCGTAGTTTCTTTAAAATAAAATTGAAAAGAACTTTTACTTGTTTTTAAATCAAGAATCAACAATACTTTGACATGTTCTAGCAAATTCTCCATTTTCACATAAACATACATATGGAAATAATGGATCATTAATTTGAAAACATTTGCCTGTATCACACAGATTATCTGAACAAGTTAAATCTAATGTTACTATTAAAAATAAAACAAATCTATGAAATAATGTTCTGTTCATTTTGAAATAATGATACATACTATCACATAATCTTCCTGTCCATGATGGTAAACAACTACAAATAAAACTTGTTAAACCTTCAATACATACTCCATTGATACATGGACTTGATGCACATGGACTATGAGTAACTAAATGATATTAACTTCGTTGATATATTTAGAAGAAAAGAAAAACTGTGAAAACTAATATACCGTTACAACTTGTTAATGATACAGTATCATCAGCACATCGACATACGTAACCATAAAGTAAATTTGGTACTACTTCACATGTACCTGAACCACATGGATTTTGTGAACATGGATCTAATTAATAGAATAAATAATAACCTATAATATTGATATATATATAATTAATATAGACCTGCAGATGGACATGGTAAAATCGTATTTGAACCATTTTGACATTGACAATAGTATGGTAAAGTTGGACTTTCTGTTTCTATACATGTCCCTGAACCACAGTAAACAGAACTGCAGATATCTATACAGATAATAATAATTATTCAATATAAATAAATATTGTTTTATTTTTAATTTACTCACCTTCACTATAAACAAAATGTTGAAGAGTTAAAAAGAACAAGATGAAGATCATGTTGCTTTGATTTAATAATTTTTATAATGAAAATGAGAAAAAAATTCGTAACAATAATTTAACATTTTTTTTTCTTATTCTATTCTCAAATTTCATCATGTATAGTCACATAATGATACATTCTGATGGCGTCAATTAGTATTTGAAATCGTTCAATCACATCGGTTGTCTCGTCATTTGCTTTCACAATGGGCGTAGTCATAATCATCATGAATATACTTTACGAAATGTATACAATAGAACCTAGGAAAAAGAAAAGAAGTTGATACAATATACATTTTACCTGTAATATGATCCTCATTATCAAACAAAGACAAAGTCGAGACATCTAATGGAAGAAAATGAATTAAAGAATTCATGAGTTTGTATATAATACTAGTCAAGATTTCTTATTGAATAAAACTGAAATATCAAAGTACTACGGAACAATATTGTCTTTAATAAAACAATTGATTGAATATTTTCATTCCATTAAAATTAGATTTGAAGCCTTACAACTTTTTTTATGAAAAAAAAAATAACATAATAAAGTAGTGTATTCCAATGTTTTACGAACTCGGTCAATATGATCTCATTTCTGAAATGTATGCTACACGTTTGTATGTCTCATTCACTTTGAAATTCAGTGTTCGCAAAATGCTTTTTTTTGACTGTAGAGTTTGTGAGAATTATTAATGATTAACTATGGTATATATTAGATTTTGAGTCAAGTTGTAAACAAAAAAGTAGAAGCACTTGAAGGTAAAGAAATTAAGAAGGATGAAAAAAATAAACAACGAAGTACTCGAATAACAAATTGTAATATTTATGATGATTTATCCAACGTACGAAAAGAAGATGTGTTATACATTCTATAAAGATGAATCTTTTTTTTTGAATATTATTATGCATAGAATGAAATTCTAATCTAAAATTTGTTCTTCAAAATAGGGTAAATATGATCAAGTTTCAGTCTGATGTAAAAATAATATTAAGTTGATCTACTTGAGTAAAAGAAATAAAAATCTATTATGGTAGCACATGATTTTAATCATCGATAAACTCTGAATAGAAGAGAGATGTTAATGGCGTAATAAAAAGATACTTATATTATAATAATATGAATTATTACCTAGTTAAAGTTTCTTCCTTGGAAAAAAAATAGAGAATACAACTAGAATTCTTATATTTTCAATATTTGGAATGATGATATATCACTGAATGAAGCTTTTCGTTTTGCTAAAAAAAATATTCTTCACCAACTACATTACAAACACTTGTTTTTTAAGAATGATGCAAAATTCTTTGAATATTATGTTAAATCGATGCTAATTTTAAAGAAAAATATTATTTCATTATTAGTTCTCATCGAAAGTGTGAACAACAGTCAAAGAAAACAATTTATATTCTTGTTACATGTTGAAGAAGAAATGTTTTTTTTTTATCCGTCGCTAAGACACATGTTAAGTTTACATCAACACTCTTTAATTCTTTCATTTCTTTTTCTTTCAATCGTTCTGTTTGATTTTTGTCTATAGACATTTACCTTTACTTTTTATTTTTAATATTTTAAATTTTTTTTACTAACCATTTTCTCTTGGATTATTAATAAGATTATAATTTGAATTGAAAAATCAAATTGACTTGAAGTATGTCGAAATAGTTTTTTTTATACAAATTAATATAAATATCATTTCTTGCCTCTGTAGTGCATTCGTTTATGTGAATAATTTTGCTTCTTGCAATCGTTGCATCTCATTGATTGTAAGTGAAAAATTATTCTACTTCAAAAGCTTCAGTTATTTTAAAATAAACGCAACACATTCATTTCTGAAGAGTGATATTTAATGGTTGCACATTCACATATGTATTAGATGTCTTGTTATATATGTATATTGTAGCAATATTACAAATAAAATGAGTTCAAATAACGTGGATTATTCATTTACAAATCCAACATGGAATCTACCTTCGGTAGACAATTCAGCTATGCAACCTGGCACGTATGATAACTCATATGCAGTTAATGAACCAAATTTAGATCCTGACATGGTAAGTTAAAAAGTCAAATAAGAGTAGTAATATTTATTACATAATTCTGATCATTTTAAAGAATAGTATTTATTTTAACTTCATTTTTCTTTTAAGTCAACTTGGAATAATACACAATATGTTCCTCCAAATGCTAATCGTGGAGCATATCCTCCAACAACAAATCAAGAATCAGGAGAATATTTTAATCAGCCCGGACCTCCTACTCAAGCGTATCAACAACCAGAAGAATATATGATGCAACCTAATTTTCCTCAGTCTTATCAACAACCAGATCAACAATTTATGCAGCCTGGTCCTCCTCCTGCAGCTCAATATTATCAACAACCTGGTCCTCCTCCTCCTGCGCCTCAATATTACCAACAACCTGCTCCTCCTCCACCTCATCAATCCTATCAACAATCTGGAGAACATTTTATACAGCCTGGTCCTCCTCCACCTCCTCCTCAATCTCATCAACAACCTGGTGAACGTTTTGTGCAGCCTGGTCCTCCTCATCCTTCTCAATCTTATCAACCACCAAATATTTCACATCAAAATAATGGAAATTATAATAATGGTTTTGATTTTAATGCCAATGCAAATGCAAATGATCAATATAGTATGCCGAAACAATCACGTCCTAATGGTTATTCTAATGAACAAAATGTTAATCGGGGACCTAATCTCCCTCGAATCCCACAGCCAGTGCAAAAGCGTTCACCAAATATTGATCATAATCGTCCAGGATTTTTTACAGATTATGGATCGAATAGAGAAAATCATAATTCTCATTCTCCAAATCAATCACCCATCTCAAATCGTTTTGACCAAAAATCAAAATCACGTGGTAGTCCGACAAAAGATTATAGTTTTGATTTAATGCATTCAAGTGTTAATCGTCCAAATAATTTCAAGATTCATGAATATCTTTATGGACTTTCAGCGCCTGATCCTGGTTAGAAATAAATATAGCTTATTAGAAAATTATTGTTTTATTTTATAGGTAGTTATGTAAATGCATATAAAAATCAACGTCGTCGTTTAGATGATGAAAAAGCCAATCATAAATCAGTTATAACCGAATATAAAAGTTTTGTACAAAATGGTGGTTTTGGTCCTGCTGCATTTGGTAAAACTCCTCAACAAACCTACGAAGAAAAAGTTTGAAATTATTATTTTTGTTGTTTTATTATTCATTCTAATTGGTTCATTTTTCAAGCTTGACACAGAGAAAAAGAGAAAGTCGTATTCAAAACAAGTTCAGGAAATAAATCACAAGAAAATTGAAGAACAAAAACGTATTCGTAATAATGGTGGATCACCACAAACTCGAGCATATGCTCCACCTACACTGAGACGACCACGCGTAAAATCTATTGATCTGTACTAAATTATAAAATGTTATCGTTCTTTCTCTCTTTCTTTTTTAGCCACAGGTACTTACTTCTCAATTTCTATTTACACCAGAAGTAAAAGAATTCGAACGTAAACTCAAACGTGAACACGATGCCAATTGTAAATGTTCTTTACATGCAAAACCGTTTCAATCACTAGCTTGATAAAAATAGATATATTTATTCTTTAACTGACATATCAAACGTATGAAATATATAAACTATCTGTACACTTATTTTCGAAGCTAAATATGTTACTTTTTTTTTATCAATAATATACTAACTTTCAGGATTATTAATGATATGAAAAAATCTTATTGGATAAGATCACATGTACGTTACTGTTCCTATCCAACAACACCATTGTCGAAGCTATCTTTTAACATATATATTTTTTTCTTTCTTTGATCTTTTTAAAAGATATATAGTTGAATTATAGAAAGCTTCGTTTTCTTTTTTTTTCTTTCAACTAATAACTATAAGTGAAGCACAGTTGTAGTCTTCAAATGTTTTCCAGTTTTTTTTTAATGTAAATTAACAGAAACCTGCTTTATTAATGAATACACGATAAAAAAAAGTAGTTGCTATATTTAGCATCAATATATTGTTTTATTCAACATGTTTTTATATATAAATATTCACTAAAACTACAATCACAGCTTGTAATCATTTTTACAGTATCAATAACATTTGGTAATTCTACAATGCCTATAAAATACTCATCTATCATATAAATTTAGTTTAAATAACCTTCACCGTTAATAACGAAGCGATAAGCTATCAAATAAACTTTATGTCAATCGAATTGAAGCGATCATTATCAACTAGATGTTATTCTTTCATAACTATATTGATAGTACGTTTTTTTTATGTTCGTTTTCATAATTGTATTTCATTCAACATTACTGAAACTAATTTATTAATGTGTCTATTCAAATTCTAAATGTAAATACTTCTCGGTAAACTCAATCTACTAAGGCTCTTTTTAATATACAGAAATTAAGTACGAAAGTTCTGGAATAAATAGAGCAATTAGTACGTAATAAACTTGATCATCATCATCAAAATTCAACTAGCCATCATCCATCATCTACATCGAATAGAGAAAAAAAAGAAAAACATGCATTGCTTTACGCAGTATAATGAAGAATGATATTAGATCATCATTAACAACGATGTTAAAAATCACTCACCAACTATATCGATCAAAGAAATATAAAAATAGCAACAACATTAATAAATAACTTGAGAAAATCTTTTCTTTTTAGAAAATTCATCGAAAGAAATGTTTTGTTGTTCAGAAATTCTTAATATTTATGATGATCTGGTTATTGCTTTCAGAATATTCTTAAGTTATTTTGATTGATTATAACGGTTATTCTATGTATATTTAAGACTCATAGATAAGACACAGTGTACATGAGTTCAATTACAGCATTTACCATCAACTACAAGGACAAATATAAAAAAAACAATACCACTTGTCAATATAAAATGTTGAATTTAATTAACATAAATATTAATTTATTGATAATGGGATAAAATAACTTTTCTTTTAATTAGTTTTGTTTTCTTTAGAAATAAAATATTTACTTAAGTAATTATCGTACTATTAGTGCTCGTACAACTCGTGCTTGAATGCATTTTGAGCTACGTGCTAGTTATGATATCTGCCAAGCTTAATAGAACTTTTTTTGTCTGACAGTTTTCTATTATTCGGCTCAAAGCATAGAATACTATTTTGTTAGTGACTTGTTCATGTGTAATGAAATCGAATTGACGTTTGTTAATAATGACTTATTCATCTTAATTATTTTTTTCTTTTAACTTTCATATTCGATGAAAAAATAAGAAATGAATCACTAATCATAATAATAACAATCACAAAATAGCATCGACTATGCTTCTAACCGAGATAAAAATTCCATTCGATAATATAACTAAATTGTAGAAACGATAGAAAAAGAATTTTTCTCCTTCTTTTTGCCGCAAGGAATCTATGATTAGAATATACACATCCAGCATTTAAAGGAGATTCTCGTCTCATTAAAAAGACACTGTTTTTTTTTGGATGGTTCATCATCCGATTCATTTTAATTAACAAGCACGAATGCCCGTCAGCAAAGGAAAAAAATAGCAATAACTATCGATTGTATTAAGTGAACTTCAGCTCGTCTGATTACGCTTTATTTAGTGCACCCACATCCCTTATCATTGTAAACTAGAAGAAAAAAAACACGATGCAATCCGTGTGAAATTCGATCGGTATGCTATCCGCATAGTTATAAAATGTGATTTGACCTTCGATCTTGATCGAGTTTATATTTGACGTAAAAAGAGAACGAGAAAGCACGTAAATCCAGACTCATTTTTCTTTATTAAGTCTCGTTCTGCTGACACATTAGAAAATGAACGAGAAAAGCACATATTCTCTCTCTCTACTTTATACAAAGAATAGTTTTTAGAGACCGGAAGGCTACGCGATGAGAGTAAAGGTGTATTATTTACATTTTTTTTTTCTATTTTTTCTATTTCTCTCCATAATCATTTTTCCTCTCTATTCACCTAATAGAGTTAGAAAGAATAAGAAGAAAAGATCAATCTTGAACACTCTTTTGCTATGCCCGGTGACTTTTCTTTTCCTTTTAGACTTTTCTTCTTTCTCTCTATTCTGATTCCGTCGTTTCCCTTGGCACAAGAGCACAACGAATAATAAATAAAGCCATCATGGATTCTCATTTTATTTAATAATTAATTAAGCGCGCTTGTGTTTCTTACGCTTCTTTTGTCCTCTTAACAGTCTCAAGACAAACCAATATATATATGTATATTTATATTGAAAGGAAATAAGGTAGACTCCTTGTACTTGATAATGTCATCCTCTTTTGAGAAAACAAGTATGTGTCAATATAAATTAGAACCAGCGATTGAAAAATAATGTATATGCCAATTCAGTTAGAGATTGTTAATGAAATATCATACTCTACAAGAAAGAAAAGAAGAAATTCTATGTCTCTCTCTCTCTTTAATTTCTTTTCTTTTTCTACTTTGATCAGTGACATTTATCTACCTCCTGCTGTTTTATATAAATTTCTCACCTTAATACAAATAATAAAATGATTAACATCTTCTTTTTATTTATTTCTTTGTAGTTTAAGCGTTTATAATGATTCATTCAATCGTATTCAGATTGATAATTATATCGGTAGTTATTACAGCCGATCCCGGTCCATCAATTAATACCGGTTCTTATGCAGCACAACCACCACCATCTCCATATAATTATTATGAATATCGATCTCAACAACAACAACAGCAACAGCAGCAACAACAACAACAAACACCATCACCTTATACAGCTAAACGAAATCAGAATAGCAATAATTATGCTGATCAACAACAACAACAACAACAACAATCATCATCATCATCATCAATAGCAGCGACATATGGGAATACGCAAAAGAAATCATCAGCAAATCAATGTAAATTACATATCAATTGTCCAAGTAATTAAATCTTAATAATAAAATATATTATCAAGAATTTCTTAATCTTATTCTAGATGCTCGAAATCGTGTTACACTTGATATTCAAGGACCTGATGGTAAGTTTATATTTAAAGAAAAAAAAAACTGAAAGTTGAAAAAAATATTTTTGATTTTAGGACCGCCTGGTCCACCAGGAAAACAAGGCATACAAGGTCCAAGTGGTCCTCCAGGTTTACCAGGACCACCGGGTAAATCTTAACATATAAAAAAAAAAATAAGAAACCATAAATAAATATTTTTTTTCAATTATTTTTTTCAAGGTCGTGATGGTTATTCTAATTTAAAATCGGCATTTTTTGTTGCATTAAATAAAACATATTCATTACAAGATAGCAATGCTATTATTGTTTGGGATGATATTATATTAAATAAAAATTATAATCTTAATAATAATACAGGTATCTACTATGCACCTATCAATGGTTTATATGAATTTAGTTTAACTGTTTGCGTACCAGCTAATCATATCGTATGTTTTTTTTGTACATAAAATAATCGAACTATATATATATTTGTAAATTTTAGGCATCAGTATCTTTATGTAAAAATACCGAAAACGTTGTACCATTATGGGTTGAAGGATTTTTAACAGCTGTTAAAAATCAAAAAGTACCTATATGGAATACAGCATCAACAACAGTTGTTTTATATTTACATCGTGGTGATCGAATTTATATACGTGCCCAATCACGTGAAGATGGAGATTATCATTTTAAAACATCGTTGTATGGTTGGAGATATTCAACGTTTGGTGGATTTTTGATACATGAAGACAATTAAATAAAAATTCTTTTTATTGTATTCTTTATGTGTGATATAGTTTCTGTACCCTTACTTTAACCTTTTCATTTGTAGTTGTATTAAAATAGACAAAGGCACTATTGAAAGAGAATGTGAAATAGAAAACCAATATCACAAATTCCCCTTAAATAATGCTTTCGTTCGAATAAAATTTACTACTGTTAAAATAAATCTGTATGTGCATGTATTTATACTATTGTATATCTCTCCATTTCTCTCTCATTCTCTAGTCGAATAAGAAGAAATCAACGTATATATTAAACGCATTCAAGCATGTATTGCTGATGATGAGAGAAAAAAAGAAAAAGATAATAATGACTAGTTTGATCAATACGAATAGTCATCAGTCATCGAACACACACACACACACATATATCCATTCATTTAACGCCCCCTTCGCGTTGCTCGAAGGTATGTTGAAAACAAACAGACCGAACACAGTTGATATTATCGTGTCACATATATTTTACCTATTGGATATCTTTTCAACTATCTGTCTTTCTTCATACATTTTTGAAATAGAATAAAATCGAAATGAATCATATATAATTGACAATATGATTTATAATCTTATCTTAAAAAAAGACAAGCTTAGACGATTAACGTTTTGATATTGTCATGATATGAAAATAAATGAATATGTTTTATTTCAAATTAAACAAAA
>CAJNOI010001614.1:0-13583 GCA_905250115.1 Adineta steineri | reverse complement strand
ACACCCACACCCACACCCACACCCACACCCACACCCACACCCACACCCACACCCACACCCACACCCACACTCACACCCTCAACCCACACCCACACCCGATACTGACATCCATACCTGCATGTTTTTGTTTCGACATTTGGTTTCTGATATTATTACCTTTCGATGTTTCTAAATTTGATAAGTTTATATCTGCCAAAGTGTATAGAGTCCTTTATTAGAACATGTATGATGAATGTATAGTTTGTTCTAAAATTTATGTAACTTCCATTTCTCATAAATTTGAGCTCTATCCGCTGCCATGTAATAGTCTTTGTAGTTATATTTTACAAATACAACTTCATAAGGATCTAAAGTCAAGCCGTCTACTGCTAGATCATAATATGGGTTTTTTCCTTCATTACAATTTTCGTTTTCTTCCTTAGTGAAATCAAGTCCCTGATACTTGGTTTGCAAGGAGTCAATCCAGAATCCGTTTTTCAGTATACGAGTAGAAGCAGCAAGTTCGCTATGTAAAGTTACATCCCACAGTGTGTCGTAACAGCCAAATATATCGCTTTTGTTTTCTGGTTGTATTAAAAGCGATAAGCCTAATAAGTCAGTAACCATGAGATAGCTCTGTACATGAGGAGTGATTTGACAGCTAATAGTGCATCCAACGAGCTTTACTTTTTGGTTTAGCCTTTTTGTAAAAATTGAATACCAGTAAAATTTCTTCCAACGTGCAGTGTTATACACAGATAAAAGAGTTATATAGTATGGGGGAAGAAAAGGACCGCGAATTGATGAGTTCATAAATATAAAATATTTGTACGATTTGATATGTGAAGTACTGTTTTCTGTGAACTGTGTCCGGAGGAACCAGCCTATTGTACCAATATCAAAGCATTTGTTTTCATGCTGTACATACCAAGCATTTGCAGGCAACTTGGGAAAATGCAAAATATTAATCGGTACGTTTCTCACCTTTTGTAAAATAAAATAATAATGAACTCCGTCATCCATTTGTATTGCCGTTTCTACAAAATATTTTAGATTTCCCATAGCATGTGGATGTGTATCGGCATATACATACACTAATAAAACATTGTACTCTATGGTAGAACGTATGGTTTCAGTAAATTTTACATGAGAAGAGGATTCCTAAAGGATGTGCAAAAGAATCTATAGGTTAATTAGAACATACAATACATAGTGATCATAGTGTCTGAATCATGAAAACTCACGTAGGGTCTGAGCGTAGATCAGTTTTGACATATGATTACGTTACTCACGTCCATACCCTTTTGAACTACTAGGAGTCGAATACTGATTACTGGATTTAAAGAGGGAAAGAGAGGGGTTCCCTTATATAAACATACCCTAAAACTTTACCAGGTTGTAGATAACACCTTCGATGGTATACCTGTGCAATAAAATAGTCATTGGTCTAATATCTTGAGGGGTGGGTGAATGTGGGTGTGAGTGGATATTCGCGTTGGTGAAAGTGTGAGCGTAAATATTCTATTCTTCACATATCTACATCCATCTATACCCACACCCACCGCCACACTTTCGTTCACACTCACACACACCCACACCCGCCTTCCACGTCCATACACACACTAAATATGTTCCCTCGTAAGTTGCTCACTTTTGTTTATAAAGCAGTAGATGTCCTTATTGTTCGTGCCCATCGATATCGTGTAGTTGTTTAAGCCCTCTTATATAAATACATGCTAATAAAGTAGAAAAAAAACAAATGAGCCATACAGACTGAGCAAATGGTTCACAGCGCATGCTTCAGCAGTTTCTAGTGGATAACGCAACTCTTATTCCTTTTTCATTACCTAATATGTATAAATGTAACAGAAGATCAGCGATGTGTTACAAAAAACAAATAATACTGAGTATTTTTGATTATTTTACAGGGTGTGGGCGGTGTGGGTGTGAGATAGCAGCATGGCTTAAACTTACATCCATATCCACCCACCGCGTGTATTGTCAGGTTATGTAACAAATATTTTAGCATCAATTGGTATTATGCTTCTTAATAAATATATATTTTATCATTGCCAAATTAAAACAATGGCATTAACTGCTATACAAATGATATTTACATCGTTAGGTCTTATTGTATGTTTACAAATGAATATATTTGTCCGTAAATCAGTTCCAATAGTTAAACTTTTACCATTAGCTGTAGCATTTTGTGCTTTCGTTGTATTTACAAATTTGTCATCAGAATATAATCAAGGAGGTAACAACGGACTTCAAGACTTAAAGATTTTAAAAACTTCGAAAGACTTCGAGAGACTTCACCAAGCGAGATTTCATTTTTTCGACAGACTTCAAAAGACTTCAAAAGATTTCAGAAGACTTCGATAGACTTCAAAAGATTTCAAAGATTTCATGCGACTTCTTGAGACTTCATAAGACTTCATGGATGAGGGTGGGTGGGTGTGGGTGTGGCTGTGGGTGGGTGGGTGAGTGTGGGTGTGGGTGTGGCTGTGGGTGGGTGGGTGGGTGTGGGTGTGGATGTGGGTGTGGGTGTGGATCAGTGTGGGACCTAAAACTATTTTTCAAAAAGTTGATAGTTGACAAAATTGGCAAAAAGTTAAAACAGTTATAACTAGAGTTATAACTATCAACCGCAGTTATAACCTTCAACCAGAGTTATAACTATCAACCGTAGTTATAACTAGCAACTTTTGTCAAATGGGAACCTCCTAAATCCTTTAATCATGTGAAAGATCGATCGGTAATGTTCTCCTGTCTTTCTTCTTTTTTCTTAATGTATATTCTTTTTTTGAAACTATGCTTTTTTAAAAGCGACCAGCAAAACAATTGAACAATTCTTAAAATCCTTGGCGATATATAGTGATTATATAGATATATTATTCTTATAATAAAGAAGAAGAAACAAAAGCTATGTGCCTTTTCAGCACTGAAGATTAATTATTCATACTATTTCAGTTCAAAGTCAGTTCAAGATAGCCATAATTACGCGTCAGTGTGGGAGTTAAAATTATTTTTTAAAAAGTTAGTAGTTGACAAAATCGGTAAAAAGTTAAAACAGTTATAACTAGAGTTATAACTATCAACCATAGTTATAACTTTCAACCAGAGTTATAACTATCAACCGTAGTTATAACTTACAACTACGGTTGATAGTTATAACTCAATTAACTTTTTGGCCAAAAAGTTGATCGGTTATAACCCAAAAAGTTATAACCCGAGTTATAACTACCCTAGTTTTAGGTCCCACACTGGTGTGGATGTGGGTGTGGCTGTGGGTGTGGGTGGGTGGGTGGGTGTGGCAGTGGGTGGGTGGGTGGGCGTGGTTGTGGTTGTGGGTGTGGGTGTGGGTGTGGGTGTGGGTGTTGGAGTTCTGTTTACTTTACTGAAGATACCGACACCCACACCCACACTCAGACCCACACCCACACCCACATCCACACCCACACCCACACCCTTTCTCTAAGTCTACGAATACAGCTAGTAGTATAATTATAGACGCTCAGGAGCACGTCTCAGCTAAGTGGGAGGGTGTGCCAATAGTCTATATTCTCTCATATCTAAAAAAGAACGTCCTCATTCTTCAAATAATACCATATACCCCTTTCGTATTCAAATATCTACGCTATCTCATTTTGAGATAAACCTTCGCTATTAGTGTAGACATAATAGAAATAGACTTCAGCCTTCTATCTAAGATAAGACGATGGGCGAAGGTGAAGATATAAAAATGTCTATCCTTGTGTATATGGTTAGTAGACGACAACAGTCTATCGTATATTAGAAAAATGAGAAGAAGAGTGAACGGAAGCGAGAATATAAAAGGACGAGCAAAAGAGTGAAGAGTTAGACATTTTCATCTCAGAACATCTGTAGATATCTGCCTTAACATATGTTTTATTTTGTGTGTCTCAGTTATGGTTTTTTATATGGGCAAAATCATTTGTTAGCGATGTAACTTCGTAAAAATGCAACACATATATCTCAGCCTAGTGAACTATTTAAAAGTTGATTTTTATATATTATATGTATGTTAGGCCACCCAAGATACCCTGAAAAAATCAGCTCTAAAACTGCTGGTTCACAGAAGTTGTTGATGAAATAGTAGCGTTAGCGACGTGACGTAAAAAGGACATCAACTTTCACTTCATGTATTTCAATTGTAAATTTCAACACATCTGGACATTATGTTTCGAAACTAATTAGTACGTTTTGTAGATGAATATTGAGACTACAAAATAACTATCCAGCGATTTTTTAATTAGGATTAGGTTTTTCAATAATTAAGGCTCATTGAACGTTAGTGACGTGACAGAGTACGACTGTACAAAGAAAAATTTGCTCGAAGAACTAAATAGAAAGTTTCTAATTAATTTCAGGTGGTATAGATTTATCTTTAGAATCGAGAGATTATACTGACACAGAAATTCCAGTTTCAGGAGCTCATGGGAACCCTAGGGGTCACTTCTTAAGAAGGAACTTTTATGAAACCGATTTGGCTGAAAATTTTACCATAGATATAGGCTATATTGAATAGGAATCCCTGAAACTTTTGAAATGTTTTTATCATGCGGTTACGGAGATATTCACTAATTACTGATTAACTAATTAGCTAATTAACTAATTCGTGTCAATTAATAGTCAGTCGAAAGTGGAAACAATTTTACATATGTCTGTGCTAAAATAAACTTTCTGATTAAAATGCTCTTGTAAAGAATTAAGATGGAATAAGAGAGGTGAATTTCCTATTTTGCGTGATTTTGCCCATATGTGTTATTATTTATTTAATGAGCCATATTCACACTTTGCTTGTTGGCCATGATGCCAGCTAAATCGTGGCCAAAATATGTTCATTTATATCGACTATTCATTCTCATTAACAACTTTTCAACAATCATTTCGTTATCAACGCTCTTCTTTGATCTTCTTTTCTCTCTTCTTGCTCTTCTTTTTCTCTCTCTTTCGTCTTCTTTCTGTCGATGATGATCCATTCGATCGATTAAAAATGATAATCGAATGTACCTTACAACAATATCGAATAGAAAAGAATAGTTTGATATATCCGAGTATAATTTCATTTTAAATGAAGTGTTTTTATATTATAGGAAAGTAATGATATTTAAAGATAGCAAGAATTTTATTGAATAAAGTTTTTGCACTATATTATTCAACAAAATAGCTGTTTTTTTTATCTCTAAAAAATCATTATTTTTGGTATAATATAAACTCACATTGTATCTCAGAATTTTCATTTCTGTTCGATCGTGATGCAAGCTACAATCACTTATTTGTCATTTTTAATCAATCGAAAAGTATCATCAATAAACAGAGAAGAGCAGAGAGAAAAGGAGAGAGAGAGAAGAACAAGAAGTGAGAATAGGAGATCAAAAGGATCAAAAAGATAACAGAAAAATTTATGAACGACATAATTATTAAGCAGTGCACATATATTGGAAGTTGAAAAACAACATGCATTAATTTTTCTTGGCCACGACGCCAGCTAAATTGTGGCCAAAAAGTAAAGTGTGAATATGGCTCATTTATATAAATATCATTACACTGGTAACGTTATACAGGAAGATTTGATATAAATTTCAATACAATCTTGTTTTTCGTTACACTATCACTTTCCGATTATTCATTGTGAAATAATTTAACTTCTGCTTCTCCTTCTAGTTCTTCACTAGACACAGATTAACACCAATCAATCTTGATTCGATTCAAAATTCTATTGATAGTAATTATTTTAGATTTACATTTTGCTCAAACCTATCAACTAGACCTATTCGTATTCTGGTAACTGTATACAGCCTTCTAATGTTCTATTCATCTCGGAATATAATTTAGTACTATGAATAGATTTTCTTCAAAATATGATTTACTAGCGCTTGCCATTTGATAATCTTTGTCCATAAAAGTGAAATACCTATTTGTATTGTTGTAATTGTACACATTCAGACCCAACCTCACTCAGATCCAGCCGCATCCGTACTCACACCCTCATACTCCCACTCACATCCACATCCATCCTCGCCCACACTCACATCCACCCAAACCCATACCCATATCTAATTCACGAGGGAGGACTGGCACTGGTGTATATATTCTTCATTCAAAGCGATGGTAGAATGGCCGACTTCAACTATCTTATTTAATTACTCATAAAAAGCTGTATATAGGCTAGAAAATCTTCAGATTTTTATAACTATGAACTCTCTGACATCTACCAAATCAAATGGCTACATTTGTGTTTTCATTATATTGTTGACACATATTTCCATAAAAATAGGTACAGAGCTATGTGGTCAATATTCTCCAGCATTTACAGATATGAACAATAATACGATAAAATACGATATTTTATTAATCTATGTATTTGCAGATACACATGAATATGCTCAAGGAAATCTAAAATATTTCGTCCAAACGGCAGTACGAGAGCGTGATGGTGTACATTACTATTTCATCCTTCAACAAGCAACGAATACATTTTTAGATATTTCGTATTTCCCTCGTTTGCCTACAAATGCTTGGTACGTACAGCATGAAAACAAGTGCTTTGATATTGGTTCCGTAGGCTGGTTTCTTGGAACGCACTTTACAAACCGCATTGAACGAAATCTAACATCGTATAAATATTTTATATTTATGAATTCATCAATTCGTGGTCCGTTTTTTCCGCCACACTTTTTGGCTCTTTTAACTGCATACGAAACTCGACATTATACGAGATTGTATTGGTATTCAATCTTTATTGAAAGACTAAATCAAAAGGTAAAACTTGTTGGCTGTACTATCAGCTGTCAGACCACTCCTCATGTGCAAAGCTACTTAATGGTTGTTGATATTTCAGGCTTATCAATCTTACTGCACAGAGAAAACGGCAGCACCGTCTTTGACTGTCATAATACCCTACAGGATGTTATTGTACATAGCGAACTAGCTGCCTCAGCTCGAGTATTGAAAAACGGTTTCCGGATTGACACATTACAAACAAAATATCAAGGAATTGATTTCAGTCGTAAAGAAAATAGAAGGTGCAACGAAGGAAAAAATCCTTATCGAGACCGATCGGTAGATAGTTTAACCTTAGATCCTTATGAAGTTGTGTTTGTAAAATATAATTATAAAGCATACAGAGAAGCCGCAGATAGAGCTACAGTTTATCAAAAATGGGCGTCAAACCTAAATTTCAACAAGTGATATTTTACCTGCGTGAACCCTCGTATATTACAGCCAAGTACTTGTAACTAAAGTTGTTCAGATATAAACGAATTTACCTATTTCACAAAATTCGAAAAGCGATGCAGTAAGAAACGGTACCTGAGAGTGACTTTAGACAAAACTGGAACAACCTATAAAAAGCTATTAGCGTAATCCCTTGAGGAATAAAAATGTGAAACACGATCAGATGGTTAAAACAATTCACAAACAGCTAGTGTAATTGTGTGTATTATAGAACAGAATTTTTCGTTCTATTATGAGAGATAGAATTATCGGATGGTAACAGGAAATTGTTGATCTGTTATAAAATCAGGATATTGATATTACACTAGTTATCGTTGAATTAAACCAAGAATTATTTAATATAATATATGATGACCATCGTATTTAATATAAATAATATCTTATAGTTTTATTTTGTTCTACATTTTTAAACAGATGATACATCTAGAGTGTAACGAAGTACGAAAAAAATAAAAGAGAGATTGACTTCTATATTTTTCATTTGAAGTTTTAACCTGATTCTTTTAGATGTAAATATATATGTTGGTATGAATATGAATAATTTTGAGATTTTAATCAATTTAAATGAAAAGTAAGTAATGTAGTTTTATGTTGAAAATTTTGATTTTATGGAAATTTTCGATCTTCTTTCGATCATTATCAACATAGAAGTTGAACAAAAAAAATTGACAGATGATAAAGTCACAACTGGATATGGACTGATGTTAGATTAACAAGTATTATTATGTTAGAACTATGGTTTTATAGAAGAAAGGTAGATTTTAATGATTATAAGTAGTATAAGAGGTGTAAGAAAAATATAAACAATTGACAGTTATATTGGTTATCATGATTAATGAATTACTATTTTGATTTGATTTTAGTTTTAATTTTTAATATGTTCATTATATCTATATACTTAGTTTTAATTCATGTATAAAATATTACTGATTAGGAAATATGTTTGTAAATTAATGAAGACTTGAGATTTAATGCAGTTCCATATAAACAAAACTAAATGTTGACTATATAATAATAATCTTTTTTTTTAATAATAATGAAAATTTACAATGTTATGGGATCATTATCATTTACACATGATGTGATTTATATTATACTATTGATTGATCAGAAAAAGGAATAAGTTGAATTAAAAGAAAAAGTTTTTTTTAATTTGGTTATATATACGAAAAGCTCTATTGATAATGATAATTGTAAGTTACGGTATAAATGTTATAGTTTTGTGTGCAATTATGATGTTAATTAATTTGTTTTTATAAGTAAATGTTATAATATTATTTTGTGTAAGATATCTTGAAACTAATTGGAATTTTAATATAAATGTATAGCTTTTTATTTGGTATACTGGATTAATATGAAAATTTTATTTTATTATTTGTTTATTTTTATTGTATGATGGTTGGATATATTTGAGTGGTATTTTAATTAACGTTTGATTTAATCAATTGTTTTTTTATGTTTTCATTTCAAGAGATAAAGATTACATTTTGATATTATTATTATAGTTATGGTGTTTTACTTGTAGAAAGACGACGTGATGTTATTTTCCTTTATTTTTCTCTATTCGTCTTTCGAATACATGTATTATTTATTTAGTATATTCGTCACTGTATGTAAAGATATATATAAGTTTTGTTCGTTCTGTATGTAGTTAAAAATGTTGTCAATGTTTCAGCTATGTGGAATGAGATATATGCTTTATGTATTTTTTTTATTTTGAATACAGCTCTTGTCTCGTTCTTCCTTTTGTTTGTTTTGATATTTTTATTTTATGATGTGTTTTGTATCTCATGACTGTATTTCATGGAATTAATGATCAAACGAATCGTTTTCTTTGATGCATGCCTCTTTTTTTTTTATATATCCTCTATGTGTATTCAAGAATTAATTGTGTATGGTTTGTTTTTTTAACTAGTTATTCGTCGTTTATTTGTTTTCAAGTGCACACACATCAAGTTTATTATCAAGTCATCTTTGATCATTATTTAATTAAGGTAAGAACTACTTTAATTATTTGTAATGTGTGCGTTTATTAATTTTTTGCGATTATTTTCAATAGTAAAGGTTTTTTATTTTTTTTTGTGGGTTTGTTTTGATTGTTTGTTTTTTCGTGTTATAGTGTATAGTTTGTGTATATGTAAAAAATAAAGTTTAAATACATATGTTTATACGTTATGGATTGTGTTATTAATGGTTGTGATACATATAAATAACAGGCAGCGTAATGAATATATTGTAAATTATTCATTTAAATATTTGTCAATGACGTTTTATTATATCTTATTATATCGACAATCGATGACAAACATTATTTTATATCAAATTTTAGGAATATTATTATGAATTTTACTACAATTACAAGATTTTATTTTTAGTTATGAAGTGACAGTACATGATAGTTCCCTATACGAAATGATACACTTAGTAGAAATGATGAAAGACATTCAATTTATAACGAATATTAAGTGTGTCTCTTCTAGTCTAACTGGTTAAAGACATCTACTCGGAGAGTAGAAGACGTGCGGTTCGAATCCTACGAAGGGATTATCTTTTTCTTCTTTCGATTATATATAATTAGTAAGTGGAAGGATAATATCTTTCAAAGTTCGCTCATTATAAAATCTTATCAATTTTCTAAATTAATTGATAAAAATTGTGTACAACGAATTAATTGTTCATGTGTGTGTGTTGCGGTTAATTTTATGCGTTCAATACCTTTTTTATTTATATAATTTTACTATATAAAAATATATTCCAGTCATGAACAATCAACAATCACCATCAATGAATTTTTTTGTTTTGGCTGATAGTCACGCAAAAAGAATTCCAAAGTTTATTTCAACATCATCATACAGTTTAGTTACAAGATCAATTTCTGGTTTGAGTTGGATTAATGATACTAAACCAGAACTCTCTATATATGCATTATTATCGTCATCAGATATCCGGTCTTCATTATCTCAAGCAGATGCGGTATTATTCTTTGTTGGAACTAATTCCGTACGATTCTTTCCAGCAAGAGAAATTATCCATCAAGTCCAACAAATAATTTTTTCTGTTCAGCAAAATTATCCCCATCTTAATCAACCTGGAAAAATCTCCATCTCTTTAACTTTTCCATGTTTTTATCCACTTCGTGGTCGATTCCTAGAAGACTTAATATACAACATCCATGTATATAATGAACAATTAAGATTCTTATCGACCACAATGAACTTCAACATCCTCGATTTCCACATTACCAATTACCATCTGGATGGCGATAAAATGCATATACAGCCTCGTTTTCTTGGTTATATTATTAATTCCATCACTAACCATTTTGATCAAGTAATTGAAACTGTATCACCTCCAACACTTCCAACACCTCCGACACCTCCAGCATCTGCAGTACCTGATAATAAAAAAGCTCCACAATCTTCAAACAGGAGTAGCGAAGCATTACAACTTCGTAATAAAAAACGTCACGAAAAACGAAAAGAGAAACAACAAAAGCATCAAATAAAGAGAAAAATACATTATCAATGGATCAATGATGAAATAAAACAATATCTTGATTCACTTAACATTAAATATGCTTATATTCCACCTGTTTACGGTAATATTCTTCGAATTCAATTCAACAACAAAATAGATCAAGATTTCGCCGATGAACATCTCGGATTTGACATATTTAATGAAAATCATTATAAAGAATTTGTTAATAAACATCATTAGTTTTCGATTATGGTTTTTTTCTTTTTATTTATGTAGAATAGTATCGTGGTTCTTTTGCTGTTTGCTTTGTTTTCAGTTCTTTGATGACATGTTCTGTCATCTTGTTTTTGTTAAAGTTTTCTGATTGTTTTTCATATAGTGTAAATAAATTTCTCTACAAACCTATTTAAAAAGCGGTAATTTGATTCATTCACAAAAAGCAAAGATTGTATGATTCTTCCAATAAAATCTTGTACTTCTTCAAATAACACTCGGTTTTTTTGAATTTATAAATTCCAGAAGTTTTAAACATTTGTATAAGAAATGCGCTCATTGGAGATTGTAAAACATATCATGATTTCTACAAAACGTTTTCTACATAATAAGATTATATGAAAATCTACATCAAATATTATTTAAATGTTCATTATTTGTTTATATTTTTGATATTCTAGGTTATTGTACAAGATTAATCTGTGTCTGGCTATCCAGTTATTAGTTAATATTTTGTACTCATCCACTCATTTGAATTATCGTCAACCAATATTAATATTAATTTACTGTTACTATTCAAACAGAAGTTATCAACATTATTATCATTGTGGTAAGTCATTTTGCTTTGTTTTTATAATTATTCGTAGAGTTATTATTAGTAGTATTATTATATTATGATTCCACAAGGCAATAAGCTCTTTTAAGTGTTAATTCTCTCTCTATAGTTAACATATCGCTCTGCCGACATCTTTGATGTTGGTGGAATTTTACGATTGTTCTATAGCAGAGAGATTCTTATTGAAAAACACCTTTACATTTTCCCTTAGTGGTATTATTTTAATTTATATAACATGAACACTGACAACGTTGAACAGTATCTCCGTGATAATAACCATCATCATGTTCTATTTAATTATCGTACCGTCAAGAAATATTACCTTCGTACTGAGCTCGTTCGCCTAGATATTCGTTTTCTAAAATCCTGTAGAACCAAAGATATTATACCAAAATTCTTACAGTTCAAGACTGCAAATCAGAATCTAGGTTCATCAGCAACGTACAAGGAATGTCAACGTCGTTTATTAAAAGCTGAGATTGATCATAAATATCAACATTTTAATAAACTGAAAAAAATGCATCAATCTTCGATTATTTCACTTCAACAGTGCTGTCCTGGAGATTTATTTGAGAGATTGCAAAAAATAATTATTGACGTCTGTAGTCCACTTATTAAATCAAAAGAACAAACTGTTGAAGACAAACTTTATCGTCATACTTTACTTACTGAATCACAACATAAATTCAATCGAAAAGTTGTTAGGAATCTTTCAACACGAAAATTATCGGATGATGAGATCGGTTGTCTTGCTAATGGTCTAGATTATGGGTTAGTACCCAAACGTTTTGATGAGATGAGTGCTGTGGGAAACATTGAACAGTTTTTCCATCGCGTCACCGATATATTTCAACATCATAAAAAGCTTATGGCTGACCTGAAAGACAAAGATCCAGTCATTTCGAATGATATTCGTGTTCTCAGTACGAAAGAGATGACTTTGGCCAGTCATCTCCGTAGTTTAACTGACACTTTTCAGCATCAAGCAAACAAATACCGAAAAAAACAATTCCTCATACGTGACGAACAAAGACAATCATATAAACTATTAAACTCATTAAGTCAAAACGAATCACTTGTTATTACTCGTCCTGATAAAGGTCGAGGCATTGTTATAATGAACAAAAGTGATTATTACTCAAAAATGGACGTGATCCTTAATGATTCGACTAAGTTTAAATGCCTTTCTTATGATCCTACCATTGAAAGAGAACGTCGTTTGAGAAATTTGTTATATAGACTTAAAAAACAATGTCTTATTTCTGAGCAATTCTGGAATACAGCAAAACCGACCGGATCAAAGCCTGGACGTCTCTACGGATTACCAAAAATACATAAGGATGATATCCCTCTTCGGCCTGTTCTATCATCCATCGGTACCTACAACTATGGTCTTGGTAGGGCTCTAAAAGTCATGATATCAAGCATGTTACAAAATGAGGCAGTCATTAAGGATACATTTCAATTTATTAGCGACTTAAAATCGATACCAAAGGGATTTTCAAGATATAAGATGGTTTCATTTGATATTACAAGTTTATATACAAATATACCTATTGATGAAACTATTAAACTTATTTTGAATTATTTTTATGATATTGAAGCACAACCATCAAACACAATTAAAAGAAGAGACATGCAGAAATTATTAGATTTTGCAACAAAATATTCTCATTTTCTCTACAATGGTAAAGTTTATGATCAGATAGATGGTGTTTCTATGGGATCGCCTTTGGCTCCACTTCTAGCTGAAATCTTTCTTCAAGACTTTGAAAAGAAACATTTACCAAGATTTAAAAAAATGGGTATTCTGTACTGGAAACGTTATGTGGATGACACCTTTGTAATACTTAAGCCCGGTGTTTCAGCAAAGAATATCTGTGCTAAATTATCACAATGCCATCCAGCCTTAAAATTTACTGTTGAAGAGGAACGATTACCAAACGAAGAAGATAAAAAGAAGATAACCCATAAGGTTAAAAATTATTATTCAAAGAAAAAAGAAATTCCAAAAACAGGAGAAGCTGCAAAAAAA
>CAJNOI010001613.1:0-13593 GCA_905250115.1 Adineta steineri | reverse complement strand
TTTTATCGAATAAATATAGGAGAATAAATTCATACTTTGATTGTATTGATTTGTAATTTGGATCATGAACAAACTATTTTGTTGTTTTGTTTATATTTTTAGTCTTTTTTATTACAAGGTAAATTACTTGATTTGAAAAAAATATATATCGTAAGAGAGAAAGTATACTCTATTTTGCATCATAATAATAAACATACTCCATTCTTATTCTTTGTATAATGCGACGAAGGACAATGAGATAGTTTTTATAATATATTGTTTACTATTATGAAGTTTGATATCTTATGATCGTAAACAACAAACAACAAAGTCAGCCTTGATTATAAAATTAGAAATAAATTATATCATATATTTTTATATACCGCAAAAAAGAAACGAGTGCATCCAAACTAAATGATAGTTTGATCTCGTATTTATTTATATTTCTACATAAAAATTGTTTGCATTATAAAAATCACAATCATTAGTTGGTTTTATTTGTTCCAGATTTTTATTGTTTTGAAACAAATAAAAGAAATATTAATTAAACTTTTGTTAAAAATGAGATTGTCTTAAGTTTCTTACTTCGAAAGTAAAGCTGATGACAAATAATGAATTATCAGTGTTCTTTCAACATATGATAGTTTGAATTCTTGATTTCGATAATATAAATTTGATTTTATTCTACTATAATCGTGAATATTGAGAATTTTATGAAAACCTCAAAGTCATTATTTCGAAATCGAGCTTCGCATCGCATTTTTCTAGTTCAAGAAGAAAATATTACAATAATTCATAAAAAAAAAGGCAGAATTTGATAAAAAAAAACTCTGTTATTATCATCGTACTACTATTATTTTTTTAAATCGATTAATAGAACAGCTATTATGCGAAATATTAGATAGGTAAAAGATAAATATTTTAAACTAAAAATTACTTATTGTATTTCATACATATCTAATTCGTTTTATTTGTTCTGCATAGAATCGTTTTATGAATTTAGATACACAAACCAACTCTTCTTAGTCATCATCACGTACCACTTTCACTATCATTATTCTCATTTTTTTTTGTTCTGTTCTCTTTCTCTCTACACAACGTGTGACTTTGTTTCACTCTTCTTTACCATGAGTATATACAAACGTCATGGTTGAATAAACATGATGATTTTAATCCTTGTTTCTTTTTACATGATATCAAATACAACTACAAGCAACCATAGCATTGTAAATCTGTTTTTAAATTCTATTTTATCGAAAATCGACTCTAGATACGTTAAAACATTTTGGAACCTATTTTATTTGTTTATAAAATAAAAAGCAGTCCAAAAATGGTCGATTTTCGAAAAAAAAAACATTTTTCAAAAAGTGAAAAATCAAATTTATTATTCTTAATATCTCAAATATATTATTTTCAAAGATTTAATAATTCTTCGGTGAATTCGTATGAGCATTCCTAGAATACTTAGTCTTCATGCAACTCTTATAACTTATTTTCTAGTTTACAGTTTATCATAAGATTTATATCATGTGTGATGATTCGATGCTATTTTGCATTATTTAGAGAGAAAAACAATTAACACTTATTTCTAACTAATTTTTATTATTAAAAATGAAAAAAAGAAATATAAAAAAGAAAAAAGGAAAAAGTGATAAATAAAATGTGCGAGAATAAATAAATAGTTAAATGATTTTAATATTGAGAAAGAAAAAAGAAAACATAAAAAAGAGAAAAAAGGAAAATGGCGGATGAAAAATGTTGAACTAACTATATGTTTAAAAAAAGTCAATATTTCGTATTTTGTGTGCCAGTAAATGCAATTCTTCGTTTCTATGAAAAAAACAAAGAAGCATTCAGCCGAATACTATCTGGATTGAAATGATAATCTGAAAAAAACATATAAGAAGTAAAATAGAATATCAGAACTATTCAGTTTTAAATAAATAAATAATGTCAAAATAATATCCTTACCATTTGCTTGAAAAAGTCATGCAAATATGTAACTCGCTTTATAACAGTATTGAAAAGATGTACTATTGACTAAGAAATACCGAAAGGAGAATATATCATCATAAGATTGCCTTCACGTATTTTATACAGTTTCAAGGAATATTTGTACGAGCTGCGTGACTGATGAGCATATGTGACTTATAAACTGTTTGCACAAATACTTGATACAACTATTGTAATCACTTTGCATAGGCCTTTTATTCGACCAGCTGAATAATGAACAAACAACAGATAGATAAGCCATATAAAGATTGTATACAAGTATTTCATTTCGTTCGAAAAGCAGTTTCTCGAACAGTTTACCATACGCAAACAAATGATAGATGAATAAGTCATAGCAACTTTCAATTCTAGTATTTTATTTTGTTCGAAGAACACCTTATAGACCAGTTTAACATTCAAAAACAGATGATAGATGGATAATTCATACGAATATTCTGTTCTACTATTTTAGATAGCTCAAAGAAATATCTCTAGAACACTTTAATATGCAGAAACAAATAACACATCATTAAGTCATATTAAAATTGTGTACACGTATTTTTTTTTGTTCCAAGAACAGTTTCTATAACAGTTTAATATTAACAAACAAATGAATCATGAATAAATCACAGCAAGATTCTATTCTAGTAATTCGCTTCATTCGAAAAACAATTTCTAGAACAGTTTAACTTTCACAAACAAATGAATGATAAATAAGTTACACGAAGGTTCTGTTCTAGTCTTTTACTTCATTCGAAGATCAAGCTCTAGAGCAGTTCAACACTCACGAACAAATAATAAATGAATAAGTCATACCAAGATTCTGTTCTAGTATTTTGCTTCATTCGAAAAACAATTTCTAGATCACCTTACCATTTATCAGCAAATGATCTATGAATAAGTCATACCAAGATCCTGTTTCAGTATTTTACCTTGTTCTAAGAACAGTCTCTACAATAGTTTCATATTTAAAAACAAATGATAAGTAAATAAGTCTGAGGAATATTCCCTTCTAGTATTTTATTTCGTTCAGAGACAGATTTCTACATCAATTTAATACTCAGAAATAAATGATAAATGAATAAGCCATAAGAAGATTGTTTACAAGTATTTCTTTTTGTTTGAAGAAAGATTTCTAGAAAAGTTTAACTTTCACAAAGGAATAATAGATGAATAAATCACAAGAAGATTCTGTTTAGTATTTTACTTCGTTTAAGGAACAATTCCTAGGACAGTTTAATATTCACAAACAAACTATAGATGAATACCTCATATCAAGATTCTGTTCTGGTATTTTACTTCATTTGAAGAAGAATTTCTATAACAAATTAACTTTCATAAACAAGTGACAAATGAATAAGTCATATCAAGATTCTATTCTAGTATTTTACTTCGTTCAAAAAACAATCTCAATAGCAGTTTACCTTTCACAAATAAATAATAGGTGAATAAGTTATAGCAAGATTCTGTTGTAGTATTTTATTTTGTTTGAAGAACATTTTCTGGAACGATTTAACATTTACAAACAAATGAATGATGAATAATACATACGAAGATTCTGTTCTAGTATTTACCTTCGTTCGAAAACAATTTCTGGAACAGTTTATCATTTACAAAGAAGCGATAGATGAATAAATCATAGGAAGATTCTATTCTAATATTTTATCTCGTTCAAAGAATAATTTCTAGAACAGCTTAACATTCACAAACAAATAATAGATGAATAGGTCACACCAAGTTTCTGCTCTAGTATTTTATTTTATTCAAAGAACAGTTGCTAGAACAGTTTACCGTTCACAAACAAAAGATAGATGAATAAGTCATAGTAAGATTTCGTTCTAGTATTTTACTTCGTTCGAAAAAATATTTCTAGAACAGTTTAACATACACAAACAAATAATACATAATTAAGTCATAAGAAAATTGTGTACAAGTATCTCTCTTTGTTCATAGCAAAATTTCTAAGACACTTTAACATTCAGAAACAGATAATAGATAAATAAGTCATACCACGATTCTGTTCTTGTATTTTATTTTGTTCGAAGAACAGTTTCTAGAACAGTTTAATATTAACAAACAGATGATAGATGAATAAATCACAAGAAGATTCTGTTGTAGTATTTTACTTCGTCCGAAGATCAAGCTGTAGAACAGTTTAAATTTAACAAAGAGATAATATATGAATAAATCATAGAAACATTGTATTCTAGTATTTTACTTTGTTCAAAAAACGATCTCACGAGAAATTTAACATTCATAAACAGATGACAGATGAATAAGTCATAGCAAGATTCTGTTCTAGTATTTTACTTCATTCGAAGAACAGTTTCTAGAACAGCTCAACATTAACAAAGAAATGAATCGTGAATAAAGTATAATAGAATTCTGTTCTAGTGCTTAACTTCGTTCGACAAACAGTTTTTAGAACAGTTTAACTTTCAGAAACAAATGAATGATGAATAAATCATAAGAAGTTTCTATTCTAGTATGTTAGTTCGTTCGAAGATGAATTTATAGAACACTTTAACATTCACGAACAAATGATAGGTGAATAAGTGATAGCAAGATTCTGTTCTAGTATTTTAGGTCGTTGGAGGAAACTATTCCAAACAGGTTAACATTCACAAACAAATGATAGACAAATAAGGGATAGCAAGATTCGGTACAGGTATTTGTTTTCGGTCGAAGAATAATTTCTAGAATAGTTTACCATGCAAAAACAAATGCAAGATGAATAAGTTATAACTTGAGATTCTGTTCTAGTCATTTACTTCGTTCGAAAAAGAATTTCCGTAACATTTTAACTTTCGTAAACAAGTGATAGATGAATAAGTCATATCAGGATCTTTTTCTATTATTTTACTTCTTTCAAAAACCAATTTCAAGAGCAGTTTGATATTCACAAACAGATGATAGATGAATAAGTCATAGCAAGTTTCTGTTCTAGTATTTTATTTTGTTCGAAGAACAATTTTTAGAACAGTCTAATATTCACAAACAAATGATAGATGAATAAGTGATAGGAAGATTCTGTTTCAATATTTAACTTCGTTCGAATAAAGATGTCCAAACAGATTAACTTTTGGAAACAAATGATAGATGAATAAAGTACAATAAGATTGTATTCTAGTATTTTACTTGGTTCAAAGAGCATTTTCTGCAATACTTTAACATTCACAGACAAATCATAGATGAATAAGTCACAGTAAGATTATGTTCTTGTATCTTAATTGGTTCGAAGAACAATTTTTGAAACAATTTATCATTTACAAAAAGGTGATAGGTGAATAAATCACAGGAAGATTTCATTCTACTATTCTATTTCGTTTAAAGAATAATTTCTAGAGCAGCTTAACATTCACAAACAAACGAAAGATGAATAAATTATAGTAAGATTGTGTTCAAATATTTTTTTAGCATTTAATTGAGATTTCTAACTCACATTAGCACATCTTAAAATAAATCATAGATGAACACGTTTAACAAACATCATATTTATATACTTTATTCAACCAAATGTAGGATTTACATTATGCTTAAAGATTGATAAGTCAATGGACAATGAATAAGTTTTAGTTAGATATTATGTTCAAGTATTTTCGTTTGTCTGAAATCAAGTTTTTATAAAATTAGATAGTCGAGAGATAGCGATTATGAATGTCTCATACCAAGCTATGATACAACTATGTTGTTGAAATCGAACTAATATTCTTAGAAGAAAGTATTTGATCAAAGCATGGGCGATAATGAATATTGCGTAGAAAACGTATATACTGGTATATTGAAGAACATATAAATTATTAGTTGTACCAGAGTATATGCATTATCCTCACGTGTAATATAAATTGAGCGAACAAGAGATTCATTCAAATATGTTGACGGTTTTAACAGAACATTTGCCATTGTATGTGTAATCAAAGATAGTTCAATATATGAATTGTAGAACACTAGTGTTATAGGAATATTATAATTACAGCAACAAAAATTAATTTAATAAGTATCGTAAGGTATAGTCGCACAGAAAATGAATATTGCAGTCATCAGCAGATCCAGATACGGATAACTCTTCGAGAAAATAGTTTCTTTTTAAACAATAATTAAGTATCTTATGAAAAATGAATATTTTATACTGTCATACTTTGTTCAAATATCTTTTTCGTTTCTCAAAATGTGATTAAAGTTGCAATATGATTCTATAGTATAAATTAAATAAATAGTTTTAGTCAGGATAATATTAGTCAAAAATCTTATTCACTGAAGAACGAGACAGGAATTGTTTTATGTACAGGAAATTCGTAGAAAATGTACAGCGGAAACGATCATTCTATTCAGATATTTTATTTCTTTAGAAAGCAAAGTTTCGATCACTCAAATGATTGAACGTCGGATAATAATAGAATTTTTCTAACAAATATTCTGTTTGAATATAATGGAAGAATTTCAAAACACACAGATACTGTAATAATAGGAATAAAAATTTTACACTACATGAATGATTCTAAGGATAACTCTATTCAATTGTTATATGATTTTTCAAGAAGATTTGAGAGTTTATACATGATTGATAAATATATTCCAAATGAATATTCAACAGCAGTATTCTATTCAGATATATGCCATGCTAGAACAAACAATTTGAGATTCGTTTTGACTGGTAGATACACTAAAAATGAATATTTCTAATAATGATTCTAGTCAAATATATTCCCCTCTATAGTTAAAATTCGAGATTTATCACACTTACTGAATACACTGTAAATGAATAATTTTTAGCATAATTCTGTTCAAATATTTGCACGGTTAACAACAAACCGGACAATGGTGATGAGACTAGAGTCTGTATTGATAATGAATAATTCTAATCAATGTTCTGTTCAGATACTAGTTCATTACAGAAAACAATAGAAAAGATCATTCAGCATTCAATAAATATGTAGTTAATGTACACTTATGATCAACACATTATTCAGTATTCATTTACTATTACGAAAAACTTCAAATTTCTAACACATAATCCATAAATATGGGACTAGTGAATAACTCAAACAAATTTTTTCCTCGAATATATTTTTATTTACAATAAAAGCAATCAGAGTGTATATACTGATAAAGAAATTCGTAACAAATGAATGATTCTTAGTATCATTCTATTCAAATATTTTAGTGAATCTCATGTATTTGGTGAAAGCATACTAAATAACACAGATCATAGTTAAAATGAATGAAGGATACGCTTCGCATAGTGTTGGAGAAATCTTCTCATAAACAGCTCAGCAGTTTTGTCAGATGCATCTTCATCAACGTTTTTGAAGGAGCGGGCGTTGCAAATTGTTGAACATATAACTATTAAAACCAAGATACATACTACAGTCTTGCTGTCAACCATTGTACTTGTTTGTATTGAATGAAAGAGTAACTATTGTATGGTAGTATTAATTTTGCAAAGATAAACTCAGTCTTATATAGTCACTATGAAGGCAGGGGAGGAAGAGAGAAAGAGAGAGTAATGAAAATATATCGTTTCTTCTATTTCAAGGCAAAGCAAGGCGTTTTCATTAGTTAAAAAATAGATACAAAAAAAAATGACTAATCTTGAAGGTTATTAAAATATAATAGCCTTGCGTTCCCTTCATAAAAACAAAGAATATCCTTGTTGTTTATATTAACATTATTCTATACACAAAAGAAGCATATTATAAAAATATTGCTTTATATCGATATATTTTTTTATTACTTTTTCCTTGATACCTATGCCTGCGTGTTGTGCAAAACAAGTATTACTAATCTATTGTTCGATTGCTTAAATTTATCGATCACATGTCTACTATTTGAAATACTAGCTTTCGTATAGATACGATTATGATCATCAAAATATATGACAACTATACATAAATCAAAGGTAAAGAAAAGAAAAGAAAAGATACGATCAATATAAAAGTAACTCATGCGTGACAAAAACGAAGGATATTTACAAAAAATATCAAACTAGTGAATGACGATAAAATGTTCAATCAATAATAGAGGTGTTACTTTATCTTGACTTTATAAATAAAGGTAAAGATTTACTTTATTTACAAAAATAAAGTTAGAATAAAGAATAAGAATACATTTTTTTACGTTAACTAGTGTTCTTATCATTATCATCATTTCTATATACTGTATCATCAAAAAAAAGATCACACAACAAACGATATATATAAAAAATATTATTTTATATTATATTTACCTAGAGTATCATGATTTTTTGTGAACTACTTAAAAAAAAATAAAAGATTGCGTTTTGATAGAAAGTAATTTCTTTACTCTGTATTTTATCTTTATTTTTTAGATGTGTTATACATAGGAAAGAATTTACACCTAGAAAAAAAATTTGTTTAAAATCTTCATTATCTTGTAACATCATTAATATAATTCATTCAAAGAAGAGCAGTATTTATAATATCTATAGAAGAAAAAACAATAGACCATTTAAAGTGAACAATTGATGTAGACATATCTGTTATTTCAAGAGTTATACGAAGTATAGATTTAAGAGTGACAATATTTACAAAATACATTATTTTATTGAACACCTTTTTGTAAAATGATATTTAATAAATATTATCGTTTAGATCTGGTAGTTCTCTAGAAAATAAAGAACCATGTTTATCAAATAAATATAGTCGTTCTCAAAGTGCATTAAGTTCACAATCTCAACATGACAAAGAGCCAGTTACAAGAAAAATTAAAAAGCTATTACTACCTTCGAAAAAACAACAACAAAAAACAAATTCAATTCAAACTAAAAATTCTTTATAGAAATCTAATAAACGTGATAATACAGATTATTATGATAATTCAAATGATCAATAGATAATTATCAACGATATCGTCAATAATTACATTCAGATGATCTTTCAACACAAAAACTAAATCGTTATAATAAACAACCATCAACAATGAAAACATATAATAATGATCGACAACAAACAAGTAAATTTCAATGTTTATTTTGAATCTTGATTCTTTTTTTTTGTTTTTTAGTTCAATTAGATTCGCGTTTTAAACAAAATTCATCGACGTTAAATAAAACTAACGATAATCTATCAATTCAATACCACAAGAATCAATGATGTATAAATCTTAACAACAAATAAATGATCGTCGTCAATCAGAATCATATCAACAAAGAATAAATATCAATGATCATAAACAACAATATCAAACAATAAATACAACATCTATACCATCATTAATGGTGTGCGATCTGATATAAATACAAATGCGAAATTATATGAAACTGCTAATCATACAAATTTATTGCATTATTATGATAAAAATATGTATTATGATTCGAATTTACAAATCCATCAACAACAATATACAACTTATAATACAAATAATACATCTGGTATATCATTAGCACCTACAGCAAATAATGGAGCACGATAGACAAAGAATTCTACAAATCGTACAAATACAAATAATAATAAAAACGTATCAATCATTTGAACAAACAAAATCATCAGTTATTGATGAGATTAATTCTCCACTAGAGAAACCGAAGACAACTAATGAAGACGTGTCAATAAAAAAATCAAATGATACAATTGTATTAACTCCAACAACGGACGTATTGGCAAAAAAATTGGAAAATTAAATAATTCCGGTAATGACATATCAAATGAAAAAGTTGCAATAGAAAATGATAATGAAATTAATGTTGTACAAATAGAAAATGAATCAACAAAAATAAATAAAAAAACAACAACAACACCGTCATCGAATTCTAAATGACATGCAAATAAAGATCAACAAAATTATCATCAAGATCAACGATATCAAAATCAACAATCTCCACAGCATAGAAATAATTATGCCAGAGCAATGCAAGGTAATCTTTTATATTATTCTTCATGTTTTAGAATTGATCACTCTTAATTTATAAATTAGCAATAATTCAAGAAGAAAATCGAATATAAATATTTATTTAGAATATGATACAATGCAAATGTCTGGTACTCATAATTATTATGGTTCAGTACGTCGAGTGGCACATGGTGGTCGTTATTCACATACACATGATCTATCCAGTAATTATTATTATGAACATCGTCAGAAGTAAGTTTTCATTTTCGCATTTCTTTTTATATTATTCCCATTTATATATACAGACATTATAATAATCGTTATAATTATTCGAATGAACATTATCAACAACAACGTCCAACAAATAAAAAACATCCTAAACGTGGTGATGCATCAGTTATACAAAATCAACAACAAAGATAACCAATATTCAATGGAAGTGGTACTAATAATAATAACTGTTATTTTTGTCATCATTCAACAAGTGATAATGATCAAAAAGAAAGTGAAGAAGGAGAAACAGCATCTGCATCAAGTACAAATATACGTAATGGTCATTATGATAATAATGGAATAAATAATCAACAAACAAATGAAATAAAATCAGTTAATTGTGGTCGGATACTACATAAGAAAAGTTTTTGCAGTCAAAGGTATATTTAAATCTTCAGAATTACAAAAAAAATTATATTATTCATTTTTAGACCAAATGCGCGTCACATTTTCAACTATACGAATGCATGAGAGGCAATGGATGAATCTTTCTTGTTTCTGTTTTTTTTGTATTTGATCTTTCTTTTTTATCTTTTTCACTTTATCTGCCAACACCCATACATATTATAATTAATATGTAAACTATATTCTTGTTCTTTCAAACTAAATAGAAAAGTAGACTAAATACATATATACATTAATATATTTATTCATTTTTGTTTCTCTGTTCGAAAATGAATTTCGAAAAAAAAGGTTTTTAAAGAAAATTTTGAAAAAGAAAAAATATGTTCTCTTTTTTTTTAACATAATATACTGTTCATATTACTGTTTTTTCTCGAGTGATGATGAATATCAATATTGTGTGTGATGTTATTGTTGTTGTTTGTCAGTTTGCTTCTTTCTTATTTTTTCTCTTTTTTTTGTTTGTGAATCGAACAAAATATATTCCATCATCTGTACGTTTCATTTTTTTGTCGTTGATGTGACATAATTGATCAAAATTGTAAAAAACTCTCTCTTTTCTTGCTATTTATTATTTGTAAATAGAACGCAACAAAAAAAATAACATAAAAATAATGTGCAAAACATTTTTATGAGTGATTTTTTGTTTTTTTTGTTTCTTTATGTCTATTTTCCTCCGTTTATATTTCATCCTAATGCGTTTATTGCCTGCCCAATATATTGCAGATTCTTTTTATTTGTTTTTGTCTTCTCACGAAAAATAAAATACAATCAAAACATTGTGTTTATTTCATATTGATTATTAAATTGTTGGTATGAAAAAGTCATTCTTTGATCTTTTTTTTGCACAAAAAATTACAACTGCTTGATATGATCTATGAAATAAAATCGAAAAAGAACTATACAGTTAATTTATAATCTTTGTATATTTTCAATAAATGTAAGATGGCGGAAATTCAAAAATGTACCAAATTGTTTTTTTCCATTTGTTTATACATGGTTCGATAGAGCTCATCGAGCTGAGTAAGAATATGTTAGTGTTAATATTTTTTTGAAAGTTTTTGCTGAAAAATTTCGATTTTTTTCAAAGTGCTGAATGATTCATTTTCTTGAAAACAAAATTAAATACAAATCATCTTTTAATGTTTTTCTCAGTTTTAAATGGTGTTTTCATTCCTTGGGATATGTGAAAATGAATCATTGAGCACTCTAGAAAAAAATCGAAAACTTTCGTCAAATACCTTTCGAAAAAATATAAAAATTGGTATATTCTTGCTCAGCTCGGCGAGCTCTATCGAACCATGTATAAAAAAAAATGAAAAATTTTGCTTTTCCGGCACCTTATATCAGATAAGAATTTTATTGAAAATGTCATTTATTAATATCTGAGTAATCGAATAAAGAGAATCTCCTATTGACTTTCACATCTTATTACGTTGACTTGTATATTTTCTTTTAATCAAATAAATGAGAAAAGAAAACTACAACTGATCAAATCAAAACATATAATTTTTATTAAATTCCACAAGAGAAGATTTTATAAAAATTCTTGCAGTTTATTAATATATTTTTTATTTGATAAGATCGGTTGAACATTTGGATCAAGAAATGGATTACCAAGAATAAATTGAGATGATATATTCGGACTAGATAATAATGATCCTTGTGATTGAGCTGAATTATCAGAATAAGAAAGAGTATGAATATTTTCTATAACTTGTTCAGAAGTTTTTTGATTATTTTGTTTTCTTGTTTGACAATATTTCGAACATAAAATCAGTAATAAAATACATATTCCAATAACTACACATATAATTACAATTGGTATCCATATAGAACTTTTTTTAACATTTAAATAAATTATACTTGTATCTTCATAAGTTATATTAAATAATTTATTTGTAGCATAACATCGATAATAACCATGATGATCAGAATACGAAACATGATCAATAATTAATGTATCATTAAGAGTAAATTTATGATCTATACGAATACCAATAGGTAAAGAACGAAATAACTCATTTGATAAATCATAATTAAAATCCCAATAAATAACTAGAACACAAAAAAAAATAATAATCTTTCTATTATTTATTTTTCTTCTGTATACATACAAACATTTGTTCCATATGTTAGACAATGAATTGTTACTTTTTGATTTGTATAAGTACTTATAGAAAGAAATTCATTTTGACGTATTTCAACTACAGAAAATACATCAAGTTCACTAAATTTTTGTACACCATAATGATATTTTGAACGACATTCAATTTTTGAATATAATTCCGAATAATTAAATGGTGTAGGAATTATTAAAGTAATACTTCCATTTTTTATTATATTATCTTTTGTATATTGTAATGATGATATATTTTTATCTAACATTCTAGCAATGATTGTCAATGAAAGAATGATACCTTGATCATTACTAAAACATTCGATATGTGATAATTTTGATGTATTAAATGGATATGGTGATGCAATTAGAATAGGATCATTTCTAACAAAGAAATCAATTGTGAATAAAATAATTACAAGTACAAAAAACATACGGATAGATTCCTTTAGGATAATTCATTTGATGTTTTTTTTGATCGCGCCTTAGGTGACTAATTAACTATTCATTAATTTCCTTCAAATAAATAGAATAAACATACGCTTAGAATATTGATTTTTAGAAAAATAACTATTGTAATTTTAAATGAGAACTTTTTCTATAAATATTAGAATATTTAGAGCATTTTTTTAATTTCTTATTCATTACAATTCTAACAAAAGATAAAAAGTTACTCATTCTATTTTAATAAATGATTTAAAAGAAAACCTTTTTTTCTTGCTTCTCTTATTACTTTTCATAATCATAGACAATATACTTAATAAAAAGAATTAATTATGAACCTTTTCTTTTTTTTCTCTTATTCATCTCCATCTGTCATAGAATATAATTTGTTCATCATAATAATCCAACTCTCAAATGGAAATAAAAAGATACAGCTATTAGTGATGCAAATTAATCAAGACAGTTCTCATCTATTTTCTAATGCCGCCTTTTTTTTTCTTCTTCTTCTTCTCTTTTCCCTTATGATTAAATAATAA
>CAJNOI010001612.1:0-13603 GCA_905250115.1 Adineta steineri | reverse complement strand
TATGTAGCTGCTTTAATACATATTATTATTCATATGTATATCCACTTTTTCATTGTAAAAATACGCTTATTCATTATCATTTTTTTTTCTCGTCCTACAGATACACATTGTGTTTATTGTTGTCATTAAACAAAGAAAAAAAAGTGAATGGCTTTTTTTACGTATATTTTTCTTCTGTATGTATATCAACCTTGATGTTTCATTTATAATCACAAATATCTACATATTATTTATTATATTTATCTCGACCAAAAACAAGATAATAGATGGCTTTTGGTGGTCCAATGCAACAAAATCCAGTTGGAAGTTTAGCCGATTTAACTGGTGAATTTCCAGGTGGTTATTATAAAATTGATCATCGAGATACAAATACACTTCTTTCAGTCACACTATTACCAAATGGACAAATCTTTACTCAACCAGGTGCAATGGTTGCTATGAGTCCTGATGTTACACTTAAAGGAAAATTAAAATTTTCTTTTAGAAAAATGATTACAGGTGGTGAAATGTCTCAAACAACTTATACTGGTCCTGGAGAAATATTATTTGCACCACCAGTTTGGTAAGACTTTATCAAAATAAATGATTTTCATTCGATCCTCTATATATATATTTATTGATGTATATTAAGGGGTGATATAATAGCAATACATTTAGATGGAAATACTCGTTGGACAGTTGGTAAAGGAGGATATTTAGGAATGTCAGATGGAATTACAAAAGAAACAAAATCACAAGGTTTAGGTAAAGCAATATTTTCTGGTGAAGGATTATTTGTTCAACAATTTATGGGACGAGGTGTTCTTTTTATTACTTCTCTTGGTGGAATTGTTCAACGTCATTTAAAACAAGGTGAACAATTAATTGTTGATAATGGTCATTTAGTTGCTTGGACATGTACATATTCAATAGAAAGAGCAGGTGGAAGTATTTCAGCTGGTGCACATTCTGGTGAAGGACTTGTCTGTAGATTTACAGGACCTGGAATTATTTATATTCAGGTAAATAAATATATATAATAGATTACATTTCTTTTTATCTTAATATATTTAGACTCGTAATCCAGAAGCTTTATCAGAATGGATAACTGGTCAGGCCCATCCTAGACAATAATTATATTTACTCGAATATAATTGATCATGATTATACTATATCATATTTAGACAATAACTAATTAATTCATTTTTTCAAATATTTTGTTTTTTTTCGTAAATTTCACAAAAATCGAAAAGATTTTGTTTTTCTTGTTTTACTCGAATTTACAAATGGTCTTGAAATTATCAATTCTTCTACTCAATTATTAACTGATTGTATTGAAATAAATTCACAAGATAAAATATAACCATATTAATTAAATCAATATAAATTATATTTAATAAATGAGATTAAAATTTCATTTAAGTAGATTTTGTCTAGTAATAAATCGTCTAAAATACAAAGAATTGAACTCAACAAGAAATAGAAATTGTATAAGAGTTTTGATTTACGGAAGTTTCAAGAAAAATATAATTCATATGTTTATTAAATATTTATGGAATTTCTTATCTTTCTTTTAACGAATTTTTGAAAGTATACTGCATTTCTTATAAAAAATATATCAATATATTTACTTTCTATTCTTATCAGAAAAAAAACAGTACATAAAAACTGATAAGTATAAATATTCATATAGAAGTTATTTTTTATATAAAATGAACGAGAGAAGAAGACTTGTGTCATTGTAAATATTATTGTTTTTGCTATTTTTTTTTAAAATATAATATAAAGCTGGATAAATATATGTAGAAATTATTTATTTTGAATTGATAATTAGCTAATGAATCTACTATTTAAAGTTACCATTAATAATAGAAAATATTTATCAAATAAAGAAAAATGATCCACAATCAGTAAGAATAGAAATTGAAAGATATATCAAAGCTGATATTAAAACAAAATCAATTATGTTTAGTGAACAATCACCATCAACATTTCATCTTATTTATCAATTAAATATTATAAATAAAGATCAAGAATTTTTTAATAAAACATGGAATTTAAAATTTCCTCGACTTTAGAATTAAATTTTTCATCATTATTTATTCTTTATTTTACATTTTTATCATATTCAGTAATATACCGTAGAACCAAATTTTTTTTATAATAAACTTAAATCAAATAAATTAATCAACTAGTATACATGAAATTCGAAAATTCTACATAGTAAATGTAACACTAATATTACTATGTTTGAATATCAGATGATGAGTGTAAGTTAATCTGCGTACAAATTAGGACATAATCTTCTTATAGTGGCATCTATTCTAATCACTGATCGAACTACTCAAAATACAATTATTGTCTATTGACTTTCGGCGATAAATTCACTAAGCGTAGTTCATTTTCGGTGAAAATCGAATCTACCGAAAAACACATTTGTCATCTATTTTTAATCGGAGAAATTTCTGAAATCTAAATGTGTTATATAATTAAATCAGTATTTTTAATTAGAAAAATGAAATAAACGAAAAATCCAAGGAAATTTATTGGATATCATATATCATATATTGATAGAGAATACAAATCATTAATTTTTTTTTTAAGTCCACTTTTAATCCATTTGAAATCGTCGATGATGTTTTGATATCGATTACAAATGAATGATTTATTGTCTAAGTACTTGAAAACAACGAAATCAATATAAAACCTTGAAGAAATTATCTTTTCGATACAGTAAAAAACGGTTACTTTATATTGAGACCAATAATATGGCGAAGAAAACATCATTAGAGTTGTTCGTTTGGATCTTAACGATATTTATTTTCATTGTTAATAATGATCAAACATTAGCAGTGAATGTTTGTAAGAAAGATAATTACCATACAAATACAATGAAATTATTAAAAGAACAAACAATTATCGATTCTTTCGTTGATTTATCAATGTAAGTTATTCAAAATTATTAAAAATAAATTAATCCATTATTTTGAATTATTTAGGTACAACGAAATGGAAATGTTTCCTGATCGTTTTGAATCATCTGATGTTATTCTTAGTCGTGACGGTCATGTAATGTATGTTGTATTTGATAATATGTACAATATAGGTGTTATATGTACTTCATTGGGACGTTCATTTAATTGTACTGATGAATTACTTGAATGGCCTCAATCATCATTGAAAAATAAAAAATCAAGTTTTGAAGGAATAGCTTATAATCCACGAAGTGAAACATATTTTGTCGTACAAGAAGCAATACCAACAGATAATAAGAAAATATTTCAAGCGAATGTTTTTGAAATTAGTATTAATCAAAAAGATTCGATTCCTGTGCGTATAGTTGAATCTTGTTCAATTAATTGGGATTTTGCTACACAAAATAAAGGTTTTGAAGGTCTTGAATTTGTTTTACATCAAAATTCAAAAAAAAGTTATTTACTTGCATTATGTGAAGCTAATCAATGTAATCATAAATCAACTACTGACAATAATGGACGTGTTGTAGTTCTAGAAAAAACTAAATCTACTTCCAAAAGTAACTGATCTTTTTCTCTCTAAAAAATATTTTAAATTATTTTTGAATTATTAAGGTACTTGTGTATGGCAACCCGTTGGTACATTTGATTTACCATCGTCTGTTCATTTCGATGATTATTCAGCTATATCAATTTATCATCAACCATCGTATAAATTACCGACATATGTAGCTGTAACAAGTCAAGAAAGCAGTCAATTATGGATTGGTACAATCGAAGAAATAAATAAAGCTCCTTTCTTTCAATTCTCATCATTGAATAAGAATACTATATACAATTTACCACGAACCACTGAAATGGCATCAGAATGTCAAATAAAATATTGTAATATTGAAGGTGTTACATGGAGAGGCAAAAATCAACTTATTCTTGTTTCAGACAAGGCTAAAACTGATCAAGATATTCATTGTATCGAAAAAGATCAAAGTCTTCATTATCTTGGATTACCAGAACATCTTACGGATTAGATCACTCACTTTACTCTATTCAGTTAATATAGTTTTTATAGAAATAAAAAGAATAGATATATTTATATTAACTAAACTCAAAACATTCATTGATCTTCTATTAAATATAAAGTTATCTTGTTCGTTTTAAAGATAGATTTATGTTTAGATATGCGAGTAATGTCGGATCAACAGAATATTCACACTGTACTTCGAAAGTTGATATTTATATTTATAACAATATTAGCAATGGGATTAAAGTTATGAATCAAATATAATTGATTCTAGTTGAAATAAAATATTAATAATTTATTATTTATATATTTAAACTTGCACCCTCAGTAGAAAAATCGTAAAACCAAAAGAGTAATTGTTTGTTTAACTAAATTAATGATTCATCATATGGGATCTATTGATCGAGATTTAATCTATTTAAACTTCTTTAAAATCTATTATCAATGATTTAATAATTACTGCAAGTTTTATAGGATGTGAATGATAGCATTTACACCTCCGTCAAATTCAACAAATAAGATGTTATAACAATCAAAGGAATTCTAATATTGCTGATGAATATTTAAAAGAATATTATTATAACGATCAAAACACATTTACTAATGATTATTTTTTTATAGGTGAACAAATCTTTTGAACTTAAATATTTTTACAAAACATTACAAAATGTAATTGAAAGTCTAGAAGATTGTGTAGCTTGAATATTTGTCGAAGTTAATGGAACATAGAATTTAATTTCATGAAGAAATGTAAGATAATCAGAAATTAATAATAATGTATGATATGTTTCATTCAGTTCAAATTTTAGTGATTGATACATTGATTCACGATTTATAAGACACATTTCATATAATTCAAGAAGACGATGACCATCCATATGTGTACATAGAAGATGAATTGTTTTATCCAATTTGATTTTCATAAAAAATAATTTCACATCATCACAACTCCACTCAATAATACATTTAGGTAAATCTCTATTAAAATAAAATAAATTATTAGAATAGATGGGTATGAGAAGCAAAGAAGACAGCATCGACGCCCACCTCTCAAGATTTGTTTAATCAATTTAAAAGAAAAATATATACGAACGATTGAAAATTTAATTGATGTTGTTTCGTATTGCTGAAAATAATTTCATTTGACTCATTGATATTTGATAATATATTGAAATTTTGATGTTGATAATGATTTATTTCATTTTTTAATTTTTCATACGCTAATGCAAATTCTTGATTAGTAAAATTAACATAAATTTTTCCACTAACAAGAATTCCAAGCCATCCATCAGGTTGATAATTTGATTCTAAAATAATTGGAATAAGACGACAACCACGTTCAAATGCATAATGTGCTTCCGATTGACAATAAACACTTTGTTTATACATATTTGACATACAAATAAGTACATTATGAGAATTTTCAATCGCATTTGCTATACCAATCATTGTTGACCCACGTAAACAATCTTTATCAATCCATACAGAATATCCATCTTTAATTAATTGTTCATGAATTTGAAAACATAAATCTTTATCTTTATGTGAATAACTTATCATTATATCATATTTATATTTATTATTAGAAACAATTGATTTATTAATACATTTTTCTTCTTTTTCTAATTTCCAAAGAAGTCTTTCAGCTGCTCGTTGTAAACTTATTGTTGTTGAATTTGAATTATTACTTAAGATTTGAATATGATTCATAAAAATTTCATTTTGTTTTAAAACTTCTAAAGCATTATTATCAAATGCAAGAGCAAGAAGAATTTCTAAAGCTATTTGTTGAACATTTATTGGATCAAATCGAATTTCAATAACACATTTTATTAATAAAGGAAGTGCATTTTGTTTAATTAATTCAATTTTAACTTGATCGTGTTGAACAAAATCTAATAAAATAAATTTCATATTTTAATATAACAAATAACGCCCGCCCGAGGACTCGCTTAGCTCTTTCTCGTAGAAATGTATCATCTTCACATTTACTGGAAAAACAATTGAAAAATCGGTATTCGATGTTTTTTTGACCTCTTTCTCCCTCCTCACTATGGTCACTCAACAGACCTCAGACTCGAAGCCCTCGTATCGAAAAACCTCTAAAAAATGTATTTTTTGACAAATCAGTTTTCGATGTTTTTTTGACCCTGCGGACATACAAGCAATCAGACACTTTATGTTTACTGGACTCTTCTCTACAAGAAAGAGAATAAAATTTAACATAGTCAGCACGCTTTTGGGTGTGGGTCGAGCTATTATAGGTACCAACATCCACACCCTCAACTCTAACTTACACCTCTCGAATTTTCCGCTATTTTCATCTTTCGGCCAAATTTTAGAGAATCGTGTTAACTTACTTATTAAACTTTTTAATAAACTAGTAAATCGTTCTGTTTTATTGAAATCATTCATCGTATTATTAATATAATCAATATACATGGAAGCAATTTTTTGTGGATTTGCCATTGTTTTAATATCTGTTTCTATCATAATTTTTTCCTAAACATCTATAAACATTTAATTGTATTTCATCATTTTGAATATCAGTCATTTGTAAAAGCATTGGAATTAAATTTGAAATTGTTTTCATAAAATTTAATACATTTGAATGTAAAGTAAAATTATATAAATTTTGAACAATAATTCTTATATTTAATTTAATATTATATTTATTAAAAGAATTCGATAATATTGATGATAATATTAATGACCAATGTAAGACTAATTTACAATAATCATGATAAAAATCTTGACATAATATATTGATATAATCAGATTTAAGTGGACGAACAAAAAGATAAGTTAGATGACGAATCATTTTTGCAAGTTGAGATGAACATTGATAATAAGTATCGGGATGACAATTTGTCATCCATAAAGTAAATTCATTTAATAATATTCTTAAAATTTTAATAATATTTTCTGGATGATAATAATCTGAATACCATTGTAAATAATATGGCATTGAACAAAGAAATAAGATTTGATTATCATTTAATTTTTGAATAAAACTTTGTTTTAAACTTTTAATTAAATCAATTGAATATGAACAACATAAACATTGAATAACACCATAAAATATTGGAGAAATTGATAAATAATCAGCTTTTGTTATATCATATGCATGAAAATGTTTAAATAAAATTAATAAATAATTTATTGATCGAATTATTAAATTATTATCAAGATATTTTCCATATGTACTCATTTCATTAAGACAATTTCCAATTTCATTAATTAAGATTTTATGAAAAAATAAATATTTAAATTCATTTAAATTATTATTATTTATATTACAAGATAAATTCATAAAGAAAATTAAAACATCTAATAAAACTTTTGGGTAAATTTTATCTTCAATATGTCGTTCACGTAAATTTTCAATTAGAATTTTATCACGTAAAATAAAATAAAATTCATGATTTAATAATTTTAAATCAGCAAGTTTTTTATTTCGATAAGGTACAACTGATAATGAACAAACCATTTGTTCAATTAAATTATTTTTCATATCAATATCATCGATTTGTTTTAATTCAGAAACAAATAAATCAAATGATGTTTTTAATAATTCAATACTAATTTTTGCTCCACTATCTCGAATTATAGTACATTGGTCATCGATTATACTATTATTCATTGTTTTATTAGATTCTAAAAATATAAATCAAACTATAGATGGATCCGAAAAAGAATTTTATTTTCTAACATTCAATTTCACATGAAGAAACAAATCATTATTTATATTTTAATGATTCTAGAACAATATTTAAATGTACACAAAAATAATTGAGTTAACAATAAATAAATGTCATTGATGTGATGGAAAATAGTTACTTGAGAATTATCTGTTTTATTCTATAATACCCCATTAAATTTAAATATTTATTCGTCCTCCTTCTTTTATGATCTTGATTTGTATATTGCAGAAGATGGCATACGTTCTCGTATGTATAACATGAGACATTTTTTACTTTTTCATTTGATAGATATTATCAAATTAAATATCATTTTTCTGAAACTTATTCTTGCAAACTGTTGATTTATAGACAATTCAATTTACTCTTTAATTTGAGTAGATCGAAAAAAAACATTTATCAAAATTTTTAGTATTTTAAAAAAACTGCTTTTCTATGAGATCAGTATAATCGATAACCTAGAAGATATAAGTTGTATGTTTAACCCTTTCGTTACAAAAGTATAAAAAAAACTACACCTGTTTTTAATGATTTTTTTCTATAGTAAAAGTCATAGAAATCGGTGTACGATCTCTTAAAAGCAATTTAAGCAGGGTATTCTAGGAAAGGATATGGGTGTGGATTTCTCTTCTTCTTCGGCCCTCAAAACTGTTTCTTGTTATTTCATGAAAACATTCGATAAGCTTTACAGCTAATAAACGTGAGCAGTTAAAATTTTCGTTCAAGTATAACAAGGTTCAGTATTGCTTAAATTTCATATATCACATGCAAAAATAGATGAATTCCTTTTACATATATTCCTATCAGCCGTAAACTGTAATTTTTGAAAAGGCAAGATCGATCTCTTCATCACTCGCCTATACATCCGTTACTGATCTCCATCTCTAAAAACAGCCAGTTCAAGGATTTCTTGAGTTTCAATGCAGAAAAAAAAATTCTGTAACGAAAGGATTAAAGTGTAATGTAATATTTTATTTAATATTTAAGAAAATTTTCTAATAACAGTTGAAACATAACAATTTGGATAGAGAGGAAAGAAATGATTATCATCTTCCATATTACTTAATGGACCATTGATTGATGATGATGTTTGAATTAAAGCTAAAAAGAAAAATGATACTAAATATAATAATAAATATGTTTGATAATGAAATTCAAATATAACAATATAAGAATCATAGAGAAGCCAAAGTCCACGCCAAAGAAAAACACATGATAAAAAAGCAAATACATGACGAACATTTCGATAAAGTTGAGGAAAATTAATTGAAACAAATACCCAAAATTCATATTTTACATTTAAATATTCGAAATAATTTTGAAAATACATTAAGGGAAAATAAAGAATAAAACCAATTAATAAACAAATTAAAGCTGATTTATTTAGATCATCAGGATACATATGTTGATCAAGAAAATTATAAAAACTACGCCATGTAACAATTGATAAATTAGAAATAATTATTTCATATAAAACATAATTAATTACATTAATTTTCCATTGTTTCATCTTAAAAATAAAAAAATTATTAGTTTTTTTTTTTAAATAAATTAATAAAAAGATTTTACTTGTCGTGTTAAAAGAGGACAACCAAAATGTAGACAATATTCAATTGAATCATAACTAACAAGAAATGGTGCACAAACAAGATCAGATAAATGACCAATAAATACAATTAATGCAAATATTGCTGCTATTGAAAGAACTAATTGAAAATACCATTGACGAGGAGTATATTGATCCCATAATAACCAGACAATTTCCCATTGAATTATATAAATTGTTGCTAATAGAAATATATGAGATTTTAAAAGAATAATTCTAATAATAGAATTTTGTTCTTTAAGAAAATTATAAAAAATCTCTTGACCAATATAAAGAATTAAAAGAAGAATTTGAACAATTGAATATGGAATAAATAATGATAAAAATGAATAATTATAAAATTCTTGATTTATTGTTAATGGGTATCCATTTATTGTATTTAATAAAGTCCAAACAAGATTCCATCCACAATCCCAAAAAAGAACAATAATTGGAAGAAGAATTAAACCAACAAGAATTGGTTCGACAAGAAATAATATTCGACGACGACGTTTATCATTATCTGTTTCAATTAAAGTTTGATTGTCTTCATTTTGATTTTCTTCATCATCTACTGGATAATAATTTTCGGAAATAATTGATAATCGACGTCGAGTGACGCTGTCATTAGAAATAGAATCACCAATTCGACTCGAAACAAATTGTCGTCGAACATCAACACCTGCAGGTGGAACTCGTTCTTGACTACGATATTCATCGCTGAATGGTAAATCAATTTGAGAATTACTTGATAATGGTTGACGAACATTGGTTGGTGTACCTAAATAACGAGCTGATCTATTTACTTCATCACTTGGAGAAACAGGTGATAATGGCAGACGAACATTAGTTGATGCACTTAGATGACGAGTTAAATCATGTAATTCATCATGAGGAGACTCAGGTGCAGCCATCGTTTGTCGACGATTGTATAAAGTTTGTTTTTTTGAATTATATTCAACCATTTCTTTTTTTTTACACTATTTGAAAATAATTGTATATATGTTCAACAATAATAAATTTTTCTATTTTTTGTTATTCGAACATAAGTAGATTTTTATCGTCATTGTCTCATCTTACTTGCACACAAGCATGGCTCGTTATGATATCGTCTTTTCTTTTGTCTATTTCTTATCTTTCGTATCATTTTAGTTACTTCGTTTAATGTTATTTACAGTAGTAAGAAGAAAAATCTCTTGAAATTTCATTATTTGATATGAAATGTACTGAGAATTATTCGTTGATTTATGAATTTTATCGAAAAATACGATCAGCCAGTCAATCTCTCGTCAATTGTATCGAATAAACTCTTAGTAATGTGTATGTGTATCAAAGACATAAAAACAAAGTATAAGCAATTAACAATGGAGGGACGTGTATTTTAAGTGAAATTGATTGACTATTTTCAGGTCAGTGATCGATCACTTTCATTGAGAAACTAGCCAACTTAAAATATAAGATGTTATTAGCGAACCGGGATCGAAATATCGGATTTTGAGGGTGTGAGCGTGCGACGGCTATTGTACTCATACTCACACTCTCAAGATATAATTGCTATAGCCAAATGAAAGAGTATCTCCATAAACCTCGAAGTAGTTCCGAGTGTGGCTCCAGAGAAGAGATGCTTATACCTACAGCCGCCAGATAGTTCAAAAGAATTTTCTTTCACTGTGTCACCGGTTCGATCGGTATAGCGATTAATGATCGTCATCGTTGCATTTCTATTGCTGGAAGTTAAAAAAGTAAGGTAATATCCTCCATCCTGAAAGATTGACGTCATTGCATATAAAAACAACTCATAATGAGTTTTTTTGTAATTATTCATCGACGTCAGTAAAAATAATCCAATGGCTCGAGGAAGTATAATATAATGAAATATGTATTTATATATAAGCGTATTAGCTGTAGATGATGAGGATATTCGAGTTCACATTTTTTTAAAGTTCTCTTGCCATGTATATAATAATATCTATTAGTTTCTAAAGACATAGATTGCAAAAGAAAAATTTAATTATCTTCAAGAAATCGCTCGGAGCTAAAGAGTTTAAACGATAAAATCCGCTATTATGCAAGCTTTATATACCTACATCTTTCTATAATATAGCTTCAGTCGTAATTTATTTAAATTCTATGAAAACACATATATCCATATAGATAAGAACATAAGAGAAATCGACAATGACTACTTCACTACTTCAAATTGGCGAGCAACTTACCCGAGCAATCATACCCGTGATCATTGTTATCGGTGTTGTTGGCAATTCTCTCAATATTGCTGTACTTGCTCGGCGTGCTCTGTATCATCATGCATGTTCGCGTTATTTCCTCGCTGTTGCGATCAATAATCTACTTTTTTCCGGTATCTTCCTTACCTATCGTTTATCAGTCAATGGATATCAGGATGATCTGGCTAATTATACTGGGATTTCATGCAAAATTATTACTTATATTGCTACTGTAAGTTCATTTATTTCACCTTATTTGATTGTATTTGCATCAGTGGATCGGTATTGCGCCAGTTCAGCAAATGCTCAGATACGTCGACTGAGTTCTGTTCGAATAAGTAAATGGATCATCTGTACTGTTATCAGTGTTTTTGCATTGTTTTTCATCCATATTCTGGTGCTGTTCGATTTACAGCCAGCATTTGGATTTATATGTGCACTACAAACAAATACCATCTACAATCAAATATACATAACTGCACAAGTTTTTCTGTATGCTCTGTTTGCGCCTGGTTTCATGATGATTTTTGGTCTGATGACTATTCGAAATACAACTCGAACACGTGTAGTTCCATTAGCAACGTCACGTTTTAATCGTACTGAACATCAACTGGCTCGGATGCTTTTTCTTCAAGTGAGCGTATATATTTTGCTCACTCTACCATCGAGTGTCATTTATCTGATATCGATTTTATCAAACACAATTAGTAGTGGAATTGCTTTCTCCTTTTCAGCTACAGTTTGTCAATTACTTTTTGATTTTTCCTATGGTTCGTCCTTCTTTTTATATCTTTTATCAAGTCATACCTATAGAAAAGAACTAATGCTCTTGGTACGCAAAACATTGAGAATCCGGTGTAGTAATCAAGTTGGACGTTTAGACACAGATAATGTCAATCTACGAGTCGCAGTGTCAGCTTATCCGCAATCAACAGCTTAATCTTATTGAATAAACTACTTAATATAGAAGTCATGACATTTTATCTTACATGTAACAGTATTTTTTTTGAAATATTTTAAACAAATAAAAAGACATCATTATTGTAGTCAATTGGATTTGTTTAGCAAATGATTGTTGTGATATTGTAATGAAGTTTCTCGATGATATACTCTGAATACGACTACTGTTGACGACAAGAAACTGTCTGATGTCCTGTTGATCTTTATAAAATAATATCACAAGTAGTAAGAGTCTTATTCACCAAAGAATATTTTCTCTTATCTAAGTCGGTTTTTGATGCACAATAATCACTTCTTTTATTTTGTTCAATTATGGGAATGTTAAAACTTGAAATTTGTGCGAATACGATTCTTCTCATAGAATCGATAACTCACATCCGCACTCACATCGTCTAGTTAGTACATGAATCTAGTTTAAATAATTTTGCATATATTGATGATCATCAATCCAGTTTTACTTTCGTTTAAGGTGGGATCATATTGAAAAGAAAGTAAAAAAAGTGCATTATGAAAGAGATTCACTTATTGCCACTATTGCTGGTAAACGAATTGTATTTATTTATATTTTAAGCAACCTCTAAACTGATAGTTTAAGACACAATCAGTAAGTTTTTATAAATAACTAGAAAATATTAAATTTTTTTTTATTGCAACCAATTTGAGATAGATAAATATTATTTTATTTTGATCAAATATAATATGTCCGCTCCTATAATGTTTCACTTTTTCTCTTTACTATCATGTAAGGTAAGTTATTTATTTTTCAAGGAAGATATTCGGAAAAAAATGCCCTGACACAACATCTAAATCAAGCTTAGGACTAAAAAAAATCCCAATATATGTTAGACATCTTGTTTTTTCGCTATTGATTGCGCGATAAAGCTGCGCGTTCGTTTTGTTATTAACCAAATATTTATTCCTTCTCATATCTATCGTTGATTAAAGCTTTTATTGTTTGTTTAATACGAAAATGTCAACGACAATACGTGTTTATATATATTTGCTTGATAATACTTTCGTTAATCCAACAACAAGCTATCAAAAGAAGATACAGAGAACAAAAAAATTCTTCCGTACATGTATGAACTCATTTTTCTATCTCTCACTCGATTGTTCTATGAAACAAAATGAAATACGATTATTTATCAAGTTTTTTT